>CAUYON010060307.1:0-13444 GCA_963573935.1 Arctocebus calabarensis
TTATATAGTGATCAAGAAAATGCCATGAAGGCTATCTGTAACAGTACGATCAAAACATTTCTGAATGTATATGAATCGTGCCCTATGATTGCACCAATGTACAGAATTATGATTCAATAAAATTATAAAAAAAAAAAAACTTATCTAGAACTGGGCTTCTTTCTAGATGAAATTGTTCTTATCCATTGGCCATCCATTGCTGGTGTTAGAAAAGATGAAATTCTAATTGCTCATAACTCTCACCATGAGAAAACATTGATTTTAAACTAAAACGTCCAACCATACCTTGTTCTCTCTTAAACTCTTCCAAGTATTCTGGGATTTTTCTGTGTGCATTCATGGATGTGTGGGTGCTTAAAGGAAGTGTGATGGAATCTTGACTGCTGATTTCTGGCGAGAGCAAACTCTTAATAAGCTAACTTTTCATGGTAAGATAACAACAAAGTCAAACTTTAAACTTCCTCACTCTTGCTTTCACTGCAGGATCTACTCCCTTTCATCTGACTGCAAAGACACTGAAGACAAGACAACTCCTGGCTTCCAGGGAGACAGTTCACATTGAGGGTTTGCAGAGCCAAGCTTGTTTACCTGCTATACGAAGGTATTGTCTCTCAGCAACAAAGAAAGCCACCATGTTGAAGTCACTCTAATTACTTATCAGTATACAAGAAATAGTCTTCTAAAAGAACCCTTTCCACCTTTCCTTTAATTATGATTTGTTACTTGTGACTGAAGAGATGAAATTGTATGTGCCAAATCAAGGTAAAGAAATGGGTCTTTTAAAGTACCTTGAGCCAGTGCTTCAGCAGAATGAGACGATGTTTGTTTTTCTTTTAAATCTTTTACCATGACTTAAAACAAACAAAGAATTTACAGAGATATTGTTTCTAGTTTTTTAAAGATTGCCTTAAAATTATAGTTTCTTCTTATGTCAATAAGTAGACAAAAGAGTGAGGAAACTGTCTTATTTTATGGATTATGAAAGGTAACTTAAGATATGGAGTGGCTGTGTTAAATTTGGGATAATATATAGTGAATTTTAGAGAGACTAGTGTTCAAAATACAAATCACTTTTGTTAACTAACTAAAAATTGTTATCAGTTGTAACAGCTACTTTGTACATATAAAGTTAGTTTATATAAAGCTTTTTCAGTTACACCATTCATTTGATCCTCTTTGAAATTCTGGAAGCCAGTTATAATTATAACTTCATTTTCTTTTCAAATAAAGAAATTAGTAGCTCTTTTCAAACATTAGTTGACTTTCAAAGTCTTTGTCAAAAATTCCGTAGCAATTTCATATGTGCATAAGAATTTGTGGCAATCTGAACTGCTTTGCTTAAAGTTTTCTCTTTTTAGGAATAAATACATTTTTCTTCCTAGAGAAATTAATTGTATAAATAGGACTGCTAATCGAATGATTACATTACCTAATAGAACATGAATTTTCAAATGTTTTAAAATATTTGAATACATTCCTTGACTATGGTGAAACTGATGAAACACTTGAAAACCATTCTAATGAATGATCAAATTAGCTTTCTTTGAAATTTTCATAAGATACAGACTGTGAGGGCATTGATCTAACATTTGGATATTTTAGGAATTCTTTCATATTCAGCATTCATTTACTGAGCTGTTAGTTAGGACTATCTTTCTGCACATGATGTTAGACCAAAACATAATCTGCTTGACTGTCTTTCAGTAGCACACAGAAAAATTAAAATTGGAAATTTCATCACCTATTTTCAGTTATGCACTTAGTTCTTTAAAAGTTTTATGTAGTGTCTGGGATTTTTTATCAGTGAAATGCTAGGAAACAGTAGAGTGATAACCAAGAATTATTAATATATGATATTGTTTTTATAAGGCCAGAAGTCTGGAAGGAAAGACAAAGAAATAAACAGAGATATAGATTGGGATGTGAATAATGAAAATTTATAGTGAAAAAGTATGAAATATTTTTAGCAATTGTTGGCAAAATCTTTGTGTGTGCACAAATATGGCTTTAGTGTTTTTCTTTATTTACTTTTTAAAAAATGTATCACATACAAACTATTTTTCCACAATATACATTTTTGATGTGAATGTAAAATTTGAAATGCAAAAATTTAAACTCATAAAACAATAGTTTTAAAAATTTAGAACAATATGAAATCAAGAAGTGGAGCAGTAGAGATTTTTCCTTAAGAATCCAGACAATATGGGGCAGTGCCTGTGGCTCAAAGGAGTAGGGCGCTGGCCCCATATGTCAGAGGTGGTGGGTTCTAACCAAGTCCTGGCCAAAAACTGCCCAAGAAAAAAAATAAAAAAGAATCCAGACAATAAATCTTCCAGTGGATAAAGTGGTATGCCTCTATTCACAGTTATTTGCAATTGCTATGGTTAATTTAATAATTGTACATTACACTTATTATTAATATCAAAAAGTAATTTTTTGATAATATGTAAATGAACCCAGGCCTCTTTTGTGAATAAACCCTAAGTAATAGCTCAGGGAAACCATAGTACTTGTAGAGACATTTAAAAAACAAAATGAAAGTGATGGAAGAAAAATTACCAGCTTTTTAAAAAATAGAAATAAAATGTGTTTAGGTACAATATAATAAAAAGCAAAATAAAATAGACAAATGAAAACATGTTCGAAATCCCTTCAAGATCTTTAAGGTTCACCTTAGGAGGTAAAATATAGGTGCATGGAGAACATTTGATGGTGACAAGCTGTAGATAACTCAAATCTACTATTTTTAATTTTTATTGTTTTGTAATATTTGTACATATTTATATGGTACATATAACATTTTGTTACCTGCATAGAATGTGAAATAATTAAGCCAGAATATTTAGGTTATCCATTACCAAGTATTTGTTATTTCTATGTGTTGGGAACATTTAAAGTTCTCTCTTCTACTTTGAAATATACAAATATTCAAAATATTTGAATATTTTGAAGTTACCCTACTCTGCTATCAAACATTAAAACTTATTCCTCCTCTTTGTGTGTTTGTACCCAACTACACTTCATTCTGATCCAACCCTCCATCCACCACATCCTTCCCAGCCTTTGGTAACTATCATTCTACTGGAGAATCTTCTCCACGAGAATAATTATTTTAGCTCCCACAAATTAGTAAGGGAGAACATGCCTTTCTTGCCTGGTTTATTTTATGTAACATAAGAACTTTCAATTCCATCCATATTGTTGCAAATGTTAGGATTTTATTCTTCTTTTACTGGTCAAATTTATTTCATTGTTTATATATATGCCACATTTTTTTTATCCATTCATCTGTTGATAGACACTTGGGTTGATCACATATCTTTTTTATTTTTTTTTTACTTTTACATATACATGTGTTTATTAGGTTTCCACTTTTTGCCTTCACAAAATTAAAAAGGCTTAAAATTTAATGACAATGATACCTGCACCCCCATGTGTACTCAGGGCCTATTCACAATAGCAAAGATATGTAATCATAGATAGCCTCGATATATGTATCATAGATAGCCTTGATCTATGATGATGATGTATCTTTGCTATTGTGAATAGGCCCTGAGTACCCATGGGGGTGCAGGTATCACTTTGATACACTGATTTCCTTTGCTTGGACTAAATACCCAGTAGTGGGATTGCTGAATCATATAGTAGTTCTATTTTTAGTCTTTAGAGAAATCTGTCTATTTTTTTCTATATTGACAGCACTAACTTACATTCCCATCAATAATGGAAAAGGGGATCCCTTTGCTCCACATCCTTGCCAACATTTGTTATTGTTTTACATTTTTGGTAATGGTCTCACTAATTGGGTTAAGGTAATAGCTCATTTTGGTTTTGATTTGCATTTCCTTTTTGATTATTCAGGTAGAGCATATTTTCATGTACTGGTTGCCCATTTGTATATCTTATTTTGAGAAATGTCTATTCAGGTCCCACTTTTAATGAGATTATTTCTCTTTTTGCTATTGAGTTGTTTGAGTTCTTTATACATCCTGAATATTAGTACATTGTTGAATAAGTACTGGGAGCATCTACACACAGACACACATACTCACATACAAACACACACACACTCATACATACATGTGTACATTTTAAGGGATCTTGATGGAAGCAAAAATGATCACTCCCCCCAAATATGTAAATTGCAGGTAAAATGGATTCACAGACCATGTCTAGGTACACTTGACCAGTGATGATAACTTCAACTCAACTTCAAAAAGTGATACATAGATAACATTGCTTAAAATGTGTATACATTTTTGTTCCCTGCATATGACCTAGCCATTTATTCAAAATAAAGCACCACCCTAGAAAACTTTCCAATGCCCTTTCTCAGGCAATCCCTATCTCCATCCAGACTGACTGATTTTTCTCACCGGAGATTGGTTGTGCCCATTCTAGAATTGTGAGGACAATCACTCTCAGTTTTCCAAGCCAGGATACCACTGCTTCTGTGGCAATTGTACCTGTATTCAAACAGTGCCGGGACCTTTTGCCTTCGTCTCCTTTTTCATATAGTTGTTTCCTGCTAATCTGTTCTAGCAATGGTTCTGGATTGTCTAATGGTTTCAGGTGAGTTCAGAGAGTTCTTTCCCAACTCATCTGTAAATTGAAGTTTATTCCCTCCTCTCTCTTCATTATACTGTTTATGTTCAAGGTTGTAGGTTTTATTTGTTCACCTGTTGATCTGTAGTTTTTGAAGAACATCTGAGGAAACTTTGGCTCAGATGGCTGTCACTATCCCACAGGAATCATCTCGTGTAATTTTCCATTACCTATGCTGTTTTCTAAAAATAAATATATTGATAATTGACTGTTATGCTAAGGTAGAGGTCTTCAAAGCAGAGTGATGAAGACAAAAATATTGTAAATTCTGTGTCTTTTTTCTTTTTCATAAAGAACCATCAATTTTAGTAAATGATTCAGTAATTGCCTATTCATATGTTTATATTATTAAAGACTTATATGCTTATTGATAAAATGGAAGCTATTAGCATGAAGGTATTATGAAGAGGTCTTTTGATGATTTCTTTTCATTTTGAATATATGTTCTAAAATCAGCTTTTTGATACATTGATCTTTTCCACATTTTGCCTTCTCTCGGAGTGGAGGTCCACTTATGTGTTACTTTGCCACAGAGGATGCTTGTTACATAAATATTATAAAATAAACTTAACTGTATCAACAATCATCAATAATTGATACTCAAGAATAAACATGAACCATAGCAAAATAACAAAGTAAATAAGTCATGTATTAATATTTCTTTTTCTTTGTGTCAGAGAACACTTTTCTAATTGACAAATGTTGAGAACTTGACATGAAATGATGATAATGGGGCTCACTATATTGATTAGATTAACCAGTAATGTATACAAGACCTACCTGGAAAGTATCCAGCCACCTACGTGTCTATTTTTTTAAATGACCTGGCTGGTCATTTCAAACATTTCATTGTTTTAAATGATGTGAGCAAAGATAACAGAATAGAGGTAATAGAATTCAAAATACCAGAGTCAGGATCTGAGATATAGCTCTTTATTTTTATATTTTAGCAGAAGCCACCAATACAGAAAACTCTAACATTCCCTAAATTTTAGAGACTATTCTGGTGTTCCATACCAGTGTCATTCTCTACCATCCATGAGCTCTTAGAGATTTACTGACTGGGACAGTCACATTATACATGAGCCAGAGACTGCTGCCTTCTCTGGGACTTCCGAATGTTCCCTGGGCTATGTGGACGGCAGTTTTTCAGATCCTAAATTTCCAGCTGATCAGAGTGTTCTTTTCTGGACTACCATCTTATAGCTTTTCAATTCCCTTTCATAACCTTTACATGATGAAAATAAAGGCCTAAGTTGGGGAGATAAGAAGCAGAGACTACTTTTTTTGCTTTTTAATACTTAGTGCTATGCGACTGTTTTGATTAAACTCTAAGTCAGTTTAAACAGAACATGACACAGTTCCCAGCCTGTTGATGGTTACAGCACCAGACCCATCCTCACAGTTTATAGTTATATTAATGTATATTTGATAGTAGACAGATGCTTTTCCATTACTGCTATTTTTAATAAAACTAGTCATTTTCTACCTGGCTAGTTTCACAAGTGAGACCTCCCTCTAGACACATTCTAGCTGTGACCAGCGGTCAGAAACACAGAGAACTTTAGTTTTATATAATCCTTTTCTGCCCACCCCACCACATTCTATACCTCTTTTCATTTTTTTTAATTGGGTATAATGCAGTTTCTTGAACTCCATTCACCTACTTAATTTGATAAACATAGGTAAAAGGGAAAATAAAATATTGATCTGGCTAATAATGTAAGTAACTTTCACATCTCTGCATTGACAGAGAGTTAAAGGGGACTATTTCCATCAAGGTTTAAATGAATTCCTTTATGTGCATGCTCATGTCTGTATTATGTGTATAACTTTATAATGTTGGGTGACTTAAAAGAGTCTCTTAATTTCTATTGATGAGTTAAATGTGATTGTTAAGGAGTAGTATTCTTTTTCAGAACAGGTCCTATTATTGGAAAACAATTATATTTTACTTGGGAGCACTGTCATAATTCTTTTATTTGAAAAAATAATCATTAAAAACATTCCTGGTGAGAGCAGGTGGGTTAACTTGAATGATTGTGCTGACTCTTTTCTCAGTTGCCATCAACATAGTCTTCTCACTACTCAACAGCAAGTCTACAACTGTTGACATTTTTGGTTTCCAATTAACTCAAATGTGTCTTTTTTAAAAACAAAAAATGTTAGTCTCCCATCAGCACCTCTCAAATATTTGATAAAATCCTTTGGTTAAGCAAAATTTAATGGAGTGGGTGTAGAGTGAAGAGTGTCTAAATTAAAGAATTAGTCACATAATGGTCATGAGTTGAGACTGGGACTCAACAAATTATGCTCATGAAAGTTTAGGTAGCTTTGTACCCAATGCAATGCACTTTATGACATGAAATTCTCTAATTGTAGACATTCATGTTTACAAAATTGGGTTAAGATAGAGGTGCTATATAATTGGGGAATATAGAATTTAATTGATGGATAATTATGGAAACATTTTTAATATTTCTGCCTCTAATTACTTAATATATATATCATCTCAATTCTCATTCTGTCATTTCCCATAGTTATACAAGAATGATAATGTGGAAGAAATAAAACATTACTGGGCTAAGAATCAAGAAATGGGGTTCTGGTGCTGATGTCTACGAATGTTCTGTGGGACAATCACTCAAGAAGCTTTGATCTTCGGCTTTCCTTCTTTGATCTTCATTTTCTGGAAAAAAATGAAAATTAGACCTGACATCCTCTAAAGTCATTGACTTTTGGAATCATTCACTCCAGGAGTAGGACCAGCAATAGATATATGTAACTTTCACATCTATAACATAAGTAACTTATATTACTTATATATTACTTACTTATATATATAGTTTTTTTTTTTCTTTTAATTTCTGATATACCCAAGTCTGGGACCACTGATGTAAAATGTTTCCCATTTCTTTTATTTGATAAATTGTTACTCAAGATTTTGAGAAAGTAAATACTCAGCAAGCTTTTGATAGATGATATTGCTCAGGGTGAGCTAGAACCTGTAACAGAGTATCCTCAAGTGCAGAGCTTAGCACAAAGTGCATTCCTTCTTCACATAACATCCCCTACATGGGTGGGGTTAGGAGCATTATATGTTTTAGTCAGTTATTCAAAGACCTAATCTCTTTTGAACCATGATGCCACTGTCCTCACAATATTTCCTCCTTGGAAACAATTGGGGGAAAAAAAGGAAGATCACTCATGGGGGGTTTAAATTTTTAACTGGCCAAGTCAAGAGGTGACATACTTTATATTTACCAACGTGTGATTGGGCTCAACTTAAATGCAGACAGTTAAACAATGTGTTTTTATGTCTACCCAGGAAGAAATTAAATGATTTGGTAAATATATAGCATTTTTTAACCTTGGAGATAAACAAATAAAGCATACTTTTGGTTTTACTCACTCTTATTCTGAATAAAACAAAAACACAGGCAGTGAGGTAGCATTATTGGGCTTACACAAAAAAATGTCTTCAGATGGCATTTTAGACTCACAGTTACTACACACTGATTGTGCTACTGCTCCCAGGAAATAGAATCCAGCGTTATCTTGGATTATCTGGGTGGGCTCAATTCAGTCACATGGGACCTTAGAAGAGGAAGGCAAAAGAGTTAGAGCAATGTAGTGATTGAAGAGGGGAAGAAGAGACTTGAAGAGTGAGAGGAACTGAAGGACGAGGTCCCTGAGCCAAGGTTTACAGGCAGCCTCTACAAGTGCTCCCTGGCCAGTAGCTCCCAACTAGCAAGGAGTGGAGATCTGGCTTCTACAAAGGAAAGAAACTAAATTCCACTGCTAACCCACCTAAGCGAGGAATGAGGTTATCACTTGGAGCCTCCAGTTGAAACACAGCCCTGCCCCCACCTTGATCTTAGTCCACAAAGACTCGTGTCTCACATTGACCTAATAAACTGTAAAATAATACATTTGCTTCGTTTTAAGCTACCTAAGGTTATGGGGTTTTGTTATGGTCATAATGGAAAATGAATACACTCTCTTATCAGCATACTTACTCTCATGTGTACTAAGGTTTCTGTGCTTCCAAAAAATAAAAAAAGAGAAAGAAACTATTTCCATAGTAAATTATTAAACAAACCGTATACCCCCTAATCCAAAATGTAAAACACAAATAGTGCTAGCTGTACTATAAAAAAATAATTAATAAAACTTTATGTTATATGTGCCACGACAGTCTGTGTATTTTAACAGAAAACTGACTGAAAGTAATATGACATATCCAAAGAAAAATATCAAATTTGGTCAAACCAATATTAATATATATTTAATAATATATTATTTTTTGAAAAGTTAGGTGAGGTGAAATAATTCCCCTCCTGTACTTCTATAGGAAATCTATACTTTTGCTGAACATGGGATCTATGGGATTGTATATTCTAAGAATATACATGCAATGCTTGGATTAGGCCTAGAAAGAAGAAATCAGAAAAGTAACAGAGAATTTGGAAATTATCATATATCATGAATAATTGAAAGAATATATGGTCTGGGGGAAAGCTTTCTTCATATGACAGGCTAGCTGCTTTTAATTATAAAAACAAGGTGGTAATGAGAGAAGTGGAGTAAATTTTTTTTTGTTACTTCAGAAGTCATGTTTACAAGTTGTTTCTAAAAAGTTATATAAAAGATGCGTGAGGTTATTTAATATTTTGATATACTCATCAGCAGATTCCCCACATACACATCTTCTGATTATGGTGTGACCTTTCTACTCAGACAGCATTTAGTATATTTGATATTATCTGCCAGAACAGGGGGCAGAGAGAATAAAGAGAAAAAAATAGAATAGCATGTGCTCTGTTTTGAGGCTTCAAATGGGGTTTGAAAAATATGGAAAACAATTTTGAGCAAAAGCTTCTGGACTTCAAAAGCTTAGGTTTTGGAGTGTCAAGATCTAAAGCTTCTAGGGAGGCACAACCTACAGATGTTGAGTGATTAGAACAAAATGCCTCACTTCTAAGAGTACAAATAATTTTGAGGATTGGAGAAAAAGGGAATTATAAAATGAGATGAAAAGGAGAGACTCCTTTTCTCTGGGATGAGGGAATAACAGCAGACAGAGAAAGTCCGCACACAGAGACAGTTCAGACCCCAAGCAAATGAGGGCTATCATTGCCACTGCCAGGGGGTCATGTGGGAATGGATTCAGGATCCATAAATTTTCAGTTCTTCAGGTGACTGAGCATCTCAAGCCACCTATTCTTCAGAGTTTTGATAATTTATCTCCATTTTGGTGCCCACTCTCTGCCGTCAGAAATGAGCATGTTTCCCATTAACTATCTAAGGAAGATCATTCTTACGTGAGGATTTATATAATTTTCCAGTGAGTTTGTATTTCTTATATTTCATAGCCCATTTTATTTTTTATTTATTTATTTATTTTTTTTTTGAGACAGTGTCTCACTTTATCGCCCTGAGTAGAGTGCCATGGCATCACACTGCTCACAGCAACCTCCAGCTCTTGGGCTTAAGCGATTCTCTTGCCTCAGCCTCCCTAGTAGCTGGGACTACAGGCGCCTGCCACATCACCCGGCTATTTTTTTGTTTTGCAGTTCGGCCGAAGCCGGGCTTGAACCCGCCACCTTCGGTATTTGGGGCTGGCATCCTGCTCACTGAGCCACAGGAGCCGCCCTTCATAGCCCATTTTAAAGACACTTCCAGCAGTTAGAATAATCCAGTAATGAAAAGCAAAAGTCCATGGAGTACCTTGTTACTAGACAACTCTGAGTCAGAAATAGACATAAAATAAAAATTACCATATGGGTGGCACATACATCCTATTTATGCCTCATAGTGTTTGGTAGGACATCAGTCCTTCTCAAGTCTTTGAAAAGTGTGTTCCATTTAAAATGAATATAATAATTATACATACACTTGAGAAATTCTTAGTTGCTATAGGATTTCACAATTTTTTATATCTTTATACATTCTAAAAATCTTCATGAGAGAAGAGAGTATACAGGATTCCCCAAACTTAATTCACCATGAAAACTCTTTGATTTTATATTTCATTTTTAGAAAAAAATCTATTCACACTTGCAGAATATTAGTTTTTTTTTTAACATTGGGAAGCAACAAACTCAATGGCCACTAAGCTCTAAGATTTTCTGACTCTTTGAGCATGTATTTTCCTTGTTCTTAAGCAAACAAAAGTAAATGAGACAGATCAGAGTAGCATAGATGATTCAGAAAAAGCCATTATTATATAAGATCTTTATATATCAAATCTGGGAAGTCAACAGAAGGAAATTTGATTTATAAAGTTGTTTTGGCTATTTTGGAAAAATGTCAGTCAACTTTATATAACATTGTAGCTGGAGTCAAGAGTAAATTACTATAACAAATTTCCCCCCATCATGACAACAAAAAAAGAATATTTAAAAACAACAAATATCTATAGTTAAACAACCAGGGGCCTAATTTTCCTTTGTGTATGTCCTGGGATGTTCCATCATATGACTAGTTGCAGCCACTAGAAAGAAACCCCAGTATGCATCGGGTGATGGGTACCCACAGGAGTAGGAAATCTGGATGTGATATATGCTACTTCCAAGCTTCCACTCATATTCTTCTGGTGATGACTTAGTCATGTGGACAAAGCTTGTTGCAGACCTGACAATGTTCAACTAGCTATGTGACTGCTATTACTCCATTATAACACAGTGAGAAAATGATTTAGGTCCACAAATAACATTCTCCACTGCATATATATCAAGATGTATTTCAAGTTGTCTAAGAGTCAGAAACATACGTGACCGCACACATAATTACTTTAAAAACTAGAAGATAAAAATGAAGGACCAATCTCATCTTTAAATGGGGAGAAAAATTCCACTCAGTGTAAAAGCAATAAAATTTATTGCTAAATAAAAGAAATTTTAAAATAATCATGTATGGTCAGGGTCTGATCTGGGAGAGATACCTCCCCAACTCTGAGGACGGTCATAGGCAACAGTAAAAAATAATCATGAGGCAGAATCAACAGATAAACTCTGGCAATATGAATAATCAGAGTAGATCATCTCCCCCGAGGAACAAAAAGGTAGATACAGCACAAGATCCCTTGCATATGCAAATGGCTGAGATGTCAGAAGTTGAATTCAGAGACTGGATAGCAACTAAGATCAGTGCAGTGGAGGAAAAGATGGAATTAGAATTTCAAGCAGCAATCCAAAAGATGACCCAAAAGATGTCTCAAGAACTGAACAAATTCAAAGACAAAATGATCAAAGATTTTGACACATTGAGACAAGAAGTTGCAACTCTCAAAGATCTGAGAAATATAGTAGAATCCCTCAGTAACAGAATGGAGCAAGCAGAAGAAAGAATTTCTGACATGCAAGACAAAGCTTTCAAACGCTCCCAAACTTCCAAAAAAGAAGAGAAATGGAAGGCAAAAATGGATCGTTCTCTAGGACAGCTCTGGGATAACTTGAAGAAAACCAATATTCACCTTATAGGGATACCTGAAAATGATGAAGTGGCATCACAAGGCACAGAGTCTCTTCTTTATGAGATTGTGAAAGAGAACTTTCCAGACATGCCAAGAGATTCTGAAATTTAGGTAGCAGACAGTTTCAGGACCCCAGCATGACCCAACTCAAATAAGACATCCTCCAGGCACATCATAATTAAGTTCACAAAAGTTAATATGAAGGAGAAAATTCTGAAAGCAACCAGATGTAAGAAAAACATTACCTACAAAGGGAAGAATATTATAATAACTGCAGATCTCTCTGATCAAATCTTTCAAGCTAGAAGAAAATGGTCATAGACTTTCAATCTCCTAAAACAAAAGATTTTTCAACCCAGGATCTTTTATCCAGCTAAACTGAGTTTCATTTATGATGGAGAAATTAAATACTTCAACAACATCCACATGCTGAAGAAATTTGCTATAACTAAGTCAGCTCTCCAGGATATTCTCAGACCTATTCTCCACAATTACCAGCGCAAACCTCCACCACAAAAGTAAACTCACCCAGAAACTATCAAATTTCATCTTCCACAGTGATGAAAGGACTAAAAATATCCACTGAACTTTCTAAAGATTTATCATTACTTTCAATTAATGTGAATGGTTTAAATTGTCCTGTAAAGAGGACATAGGTTTGCTGAAAATTCAGGCCAGATATCTGCTGCATATAAGAATCGCACCTTAGCTTAAAAGATAAATTAAGACTCAAGGTGAACAGATGGTCATCTATATTCCAGGCAAATGAAAAAGAGAAAAAAAGCAGGTGTCACAATCTTATTTCCAGATACAATAGGCTTTAAACCAACCAAAGTAAAGAAGGATAAAGACGGACATTTCATATTTGTTAAAGGTACCACCCAATATGATGAGATTTCAATTATTAATATTTATGTGCCCAATGAGACTGCGCCTCAATTTATAAGAAAAACTCCAATAGACATGAGTAACGTGATTTCCATCAGCACCATAGTAGTTGGAGATTTTAATACTTATTTAGCAGTGTTGAATAGATCCTCCAAAAAGAAGCTAAGTAAAGAAATTTTAGATTTAAACTTAACCATTCAACAACTGGATTTAACAGACATCTACAGAACATTTCATCCTAATAAAATTGAATACACATTCTTCTCAGCACCCCATGGATCATACTCAAAAACTGATCACATCTTAGGTCACAAGTCTAACCTCAGCAACTTTAAAAGAATAGAAATTATTCCTTGCATCTTCTTTGACCATCATGGAATAAAAGTTGAACTCAATAACAACAGGAATCTGCATACTCATACAAAAACATGGAAGCTAAATAACCTTATGCTGAAGGATAGCTGGGTCATAGCC
>CAUYON010060308.1:0-27929 GCA_963573935.1 Arctocebus calabarensis
CTCTTAAGCTTATGAGCCAATGTCATAAATATAGCTTCCACATGGTCATTATCATTGGGGTTTTTAGCAGAAGTTTCAAACAAAGGCATACTGTGTGTGTCAGCAAATTTCTGTGCCAAGTCTGTGGGTACCTGAATGGCATTTCTCAAGTCACATTTATTTCCAACTAGAATCCATGGTATATCATTGGCTAGCAAATGTTGCTTGCATTCCTCTATTCAAGATGGCAGGCTGTGAAAACTAGCCCTGTTGGTCATATCATACATGAAGACAAGAGCATGTACATTTCTGTAGTAGTGCTGTACCATGCTCTTTCTGAATCGTTCTTGTCCTGCTGTGTCCCATAACTGGATCTTGATGCACTCCCCATGGATCTCCACTGCTCCTTCTCAGAAATCCACCCCAATAGTGGCCTCAGTGCGGTCAGGGAAGCGGCCAGTGCAGAAGTGGTAGGTAAGGCACGTCTTGCCCACATTGGAGTCACCGATCACAATTATCTTGAAGATGCGGGAGCGGGCCGGAGGCAGAGCCCCTGATGTCCCTGACACCACACCGCTGGAGAAGTTTGCCTTGAGTGAGGACTCCATCTTCGAAGCCATTCTCCCGACCCGCCCCAGACTGAGGCGGAGAACTTCACTCCTGCGGCGCCAGTCTACATGGGAAGGTGCCGGGCGCCCGGGGCTTGGCAGCGGCGTGTGGAGAGCCAATCAGCCAGGCAGCTGAGCGGACCCCCCACCGGCACCCCAGGCCCAGCACACAGGCTGGCTCAGCCCCGCCACGTCCAAGGTTCCTGGCCTCCCCATAAAGTGTTTTATAAGGAGTTTCTCCTACAGTATTAATTATAAAATCTTAAGGAAGAAATGAAGAGCACCAAAAATGATAAATATATAGTTAATAAGAGTTTTTTCCTATGTAATTCCCTAAAATGCAAATACTTATGTATTTATTTATTTAGAGACAGAATCTCACTTTTTTGCCCCCCTGTAGAGTCCTGTAGCCTCATAGCTCACAGCAACCTCAAAAGCTTGGGCTACATCGATCCACGAATGGATTAATAAACTGTGGTACAAGTATACCATGGAATATTATGCAGTCTTAAAGAAAGATGGTGACTTTTCCTTTTTCATATTTACATGGATGGAGCTGGAACACGTTCTCCTTAGCAAACTATCTCTAGAATGGAAGAAAAAGTATCCAATGTATATACCCCTAATATGAGGCAAATTCTTTATCTTTCAAATGAAGGCTACAACCCATTTATTGCACAGGAAGACGGGGAAAGGGGAGAGGGAGGGCAGGGGAGGAAAAAGGTGGGGGGAGATAGGATAAAGGGTGAGATCACATGTATGGTACATATTTGAAGGGTCAGGAGAATACTTCTAAATACAGATCAAAATGTTTTCACATAGTGAATGAGAAAATCTCATGAATGTTATGTCAACCAGGTTGATAAAAATATCTCAGATTGTATGCGAAGCCCGCACACTGTACCCCATGATTGAACTAATGTACACAGCTATGATTCAATAAAAAAAAAAAATTTAAATGAACGAACTATACCACATTTATCAGTGGTTCCTTTAAGATTAATTTAATCTGCAAATCCAAAGCAGTTCCAATACAAACCTCAGGAGGTATGTATTACCTCCTTTAATGTACCTTTAATCTCAAGGTATTTTATAAACTTACTTTAAAATGTCTATGTAAGAACAAAGGACCACAACTAGTTCAATCAAGTTTGAAAAAGAAGTATGTAGCAGGGGACTCACCCAACGGATACATTAAGTTGTAATCATAAAAAACTACGTTTTGACTCGGCACTTGTAGCTCAACTAGAGTACTAGCCACATACACCAGAGCCGGCGGGTTCAAATCCAGCCTGGGCCTGCCAAACAACAATGACGACAACTACAACCAAAAAAATAGCTGGGCATTGTGGCGGGCACCCGAAGTCCCAGCAACTTGGGAGGCTTAGGCAAGAGAATCGCTTATGCCCTAGAGTTGGAGGTTGCTGTGAGCTGTGACACCACAGTACTCTGTACCCAGGGCGACAGCTTGAGACTCTGTCTCAAAACAAACAAACAAAAAAACTGTTTTAACACAGCAACATAAAATGAGAGCTTAGCAACAGATTGATAGATATATGGAAATGTGACATGATGAAGATGACCCACAAATCAGTAGGAAATGCATCCATTTGTTATCAAAAGTAACAGGTAAATTGGTATACCCCAAGAAAGATTTTGGATCCTGGCCAGGTATGGTGGCTCATACCTATAATCTTAGTATTCTGGGAGGCCCAGATAGGAAGATCACTTGAGCTCAGGAATTAAGAGACAAGTCTAAGCAAGGGTTAAGACCCCCATCTCTACTAAAAATAGAAAAAAGAAAAATAGCTGGGTGTTGTAAGCAGGAACCTGTAAGTCCAGCTACTCAGGAACCTGAGGCAGAAAGATCACTCGAACTCAGGAATCTGAGGTTGCTGTGAACTAGGGTAAGGCCATGGCACTCTAGCCCAGGCAACATAACAAGACTGTCTCAAAACAAAAAAAAAAAACAAAAAACAAAAAAACAAAAAACCAAAAACCTCAGAACATACGTCTCAGTATTCTGTTTCAAACAAAAATGGTGGTAGAAAAACAAATATTTCATAAGTTTTACCAAAACCATTACAGTTAAGGATACCCCTTCCAATAATTGCATAATTCACCAATAAAAGAAATATTCTGTAAGCTTAATCCACTTAGAAATAAGGTTACTTTCAAAAAGCACCTCATTAAGCACATTGGTAAAAAGTAGTACTTTCATAATGATGAACAGTCAAAGGTCTTGTAATCCTTCCTACATAGGCCAAATTTTAATGAAATACACTTGGTAATGTATTTATTCAAAAGACAAGCAATAGTTTGGCACCTAATATATAAATCACAATGATCAAGTTAGGTGTGCGGCATCCCCAGTACAGACTTTATTAGAGTTCAGTTATAAATACATAATCTCTTGACACTGAAGATGTAGTTCTTACAGATAAAGCCCAAAGACAGGAAATGAATCTCCTCCCCAATGCTGCTTCTTATCTATAAAGTAACCTCAAATTATTACTAAACTAATAAAGTAATTTTGTTTCAGAGAGTGATTTGATCTATTTTATTTTCAGTTTTTGATAAATTCAAAAGTGAGATCAAGGATTATTGCTTTTTGTCTGACAACACACACTGAAACACAACATGAAAATATAAAAAAACCTTTTTCTTTTTAATGATTTTTATGGTAGAGATGAAACAGGCAATATCAAAGCCTGTCAGAAGTTAGATGTGTATGGTTTCGGAAAAACAGAAAGCTAATTTTGTTATTTAACTTAGCAAATTTGAAGTAAGCTTTTACTATCTTCTAATTATAAATTATCAGTTAAGCAGGATGAGCAAAAAAGGTGCAATGAGATTGTATACTAACCAAATAAAGCAATAATCCAAAAATGTAATTACAGATATTATAACCCTGTTTATGAAATTTTTCTAAGATAATGGTTTATAGCTAATGGCTATAATCCAAATTGGAGACCGAGATTCTATTAAAAAGTCACGAAAAAGCCAGACTACCAAAAATGACTATCAAACACAAAGTGAGGTTGGAGACAGCAGAGGAAACTTTCAGAATAGTAATTATTAATTATCATTACCGCACACAGACAAGATATTATTATAGCAATATAGATACCACTTACTGTGCTTCTATTATGTGTCATGCACTGTACTAGGCACTTTTAAGATATACTATTTTTAATCTTTAAAATAACCTTTAAGAATATTACAATTTTTGAGAGGGAGGACAGTCTCACTTTGTTGCCCTCAGTAGATTGCCATGGTGTCATAGCTCACAGGAACCTCAATCTCTTGGGCTTGAGCAAGCCTCTTGCTTCAGCCTCCCAAGTATTGAGAATTACAGGTGCCTGCCATCATACCCAGCCCGTTTTTCTATATTTAGTAGAGACAGGGTCTCACTCTTGCTCAGGCTGGTTCCCGAGACTCAGACACTCCTGAGTTCAACCAATCCACTCGCTTCTGCTTCCCAGAGAGCTAAGATTACTAGCATTTCTTAAATGGAAGAACTGACACTAAGAAAGATTAAACAACTTGCCCAATACTGATTATTAAGGATGAAGGGTCTGATTTCAAAGTTTGACCACTGATGTCTCTGACATTTCACTTTGACAGTTGTTTTATTTTTATTGTGAAGGTACATCCTCCTATCTTCCAAGTGCACACTTAGGTTTGTGATAATCTTTCAAACTATTTTTTGAAGTAATTTTTGTGAAACCATGGGTAAGTCAAAAAATTGTGTTATTTCTGAATGTAAGCTCTGTTGTGGAACCAATGCAGCACAGATAGCTCAAAGTATCAATAAAGTATTTGGGGAGGATAATGACTAATGAACGCATAGTACTGATGCTTTGAGAAGTTCCGTTCTGGTGATTTTTAATCTTGAAATCTTGGCCTGAGACCAAGGTGGATAATGATGAGCCAAAAGCTGTAGTGGAAGTAAATCAATCTCAACCTATGCGTGAATTATCAGTAAGGTTTGGTGTTACTTACTATTCCAACAATATCAGACCATTTAAAATAAATCAACAAGGTAAGAAGTGAAGGCTAACTCTAAATTACTGGGCTGAGTACTGAATATCTGTCCTAACATACACACAGAACAGCACCACTGCAAAGACTAGGAGACTTATTAATTACAGGTATTTAAGGAAATCTCTGTCAAACAATTAGCTGACCACTAAGCTAACCCCACAAAGATTTCAGTGGCAATAAAAAAAAAAAAAGTACATTACAGAATTAGTTCAGAAAAGTTACTTTTAAAACAAGTTATTTTTAGGCTCGGCGCCTGTGGCTCAATGGGCTAAGGCGCCAGCCACGTACACCTGAGCTGGCGGGTTCGTATCCAGCCTGGGCCGGCCAAACAACAATGACAGCTGCAACCAAAAAGTGGCTGGGTGTTGTGGCAGGCGCCTGTAGTCCCAGCTACTTGGGAGGCAATGACAGGAGACTCGCTCGAGCCTAGGAATTGGAGGTAGCTGTGAGCTGTGATACCATGGCATTCTATCCAGGGTGACAGCTTGAGGCTCTGTCTCAAAAAAACAAAACAAAACAAAAAACAAGTTATTTTTTTAAAAAAGGAAAAACAAGTGCTGGGGCAGGAGGAGGACCTAATTTTCAGAGTCGCCACATTTGAAATATTTAACTTTTAACAAAAAAATTTGAGACATACAAAGGGTAAGAACAGAATATATTCAAAGAACTAAAGGAAACTATGACAAAGAACTAAGGTGTGAGAATAATGTCTTGCCAAATAGAAGATACCAATAAAGAGATTACATTATAAAAATAAACCAAATTCTAGAATTGAAAAATATGATGTTCGTGCATTACATAAGAAAAGAGCTTTGAAAAAATTTGGTTATCTGACAACATAAGTCAATTTGGTCAAAAGTGAATAGATAAGAGGCTCGGCACCTGTGGCTTAAGTGGCTAAGGTGCCAGCCATATACTCCTGAGCTGGTGGGTTCAAATCCAGCCTGGGCCCACCAAACGATGGCTGCAACCAAAAAATAGCTGGGCATTGTGGCGGGCACCTGCAGTCCCAGCTACTTGGGAGATGGAGGCAGGAGACTCGCTTGAGCCCAGGAGTTGGAGGTTGCTGTGAGCTGTGCTGCAACGGCACTCCACCCCGGGCGACAGTCTGAGGCTATCTCAAAAAAAAAAAAAAAAAAAAAAAAAAATGAAAAGGCTTTGTGCCTGTGGGAAAAAGGGCTAAGGCGCCAGCCACCTAAACCTGAGCGGGCGGGTTCGAATACAGCCCAGGCCCGCCAAACAACAATGACGGCTTCAACCAAAAAAACAAACAAACAAAACAAAAAAAAATGGCCGGGCGTTGTGGCGGGAGCCTGTAGTCCCAGCTATTTGAGAGGCGGAGGCAGGAGACTTGCTTGGGCCCAGGAGTTGGAGGTTGCTGTGAGCTGTGATGCCATAGCACTCTACCCAGGGCAACAGCTTGAGGCTCTGTCTCAAAAAAAAAAAAAAAAAAAAAACAAAAGTGAATATATATATATAAAATTCACAAAGTAATTGTATATATTTAAGAGGATCCATGATTAATAGCACCATTTCCTTCCTTGGAAGGAGTGAGAATTCCTACCTCATCCCATCTTCGTAATTTGCGTTCTCTCAGCTACTTCTGTAATGCTCTTATCCTACTGGGAGATAAAATTGTGTAAAACCACACAATTACTTTAAATCCCTCATTGTTTATACTGCTATTTAGATATATTTCATAACATGAATTTATTAGGATTTCAGTTTAATAGTATATGGGAAAAGTTAAAAAGTCCTTATCCATTATTGAAATAACCTAAATTTTATGATTTTTTTGAGACAGTCTTACTCTGTCGTCCTGGGTAGAGTACTGCAGCATCATCATAGCTCATAGCAACCTCAAACTCTTGGGCTTGAGCAATGCTCTTGGCTCACCTCCCAAGAAGCTGAGACCTCAGGCATGCACTGCTACATCTTGCTGATTTTTCTATTTTTAGTAGAAATGGGGTCTCAGCTGGGCACAATAGCCCACACCTGTAATCCTAGCACTTTGGGAGGCAGGGATAAATAGATTGTTTGAACATGAGCGAGATTCCATCTCTACTAAAAATAGAAAAACCATGTGCATAAGTAAAAAAGAATAGAAATGATTAGTATTCCCAGCTACTCGGGAGACAGGCAGGAGGATCGTAAGCACTACTCAGGGTGACTGAGTGAGATTCTGTCTCAAAAAATAAATAAAATAAAAAATGGAGAGGCAGTTTCACTCTTGTTCAGGAGTTCACTCAGGCTGATCTCAAACTCCTGAGCTCAAGCAATCCATGGCCACGTAACCCAGCCCAATTTCCTGACTTTTTTTTTTTTTTTTTTTTTTTTAGAAAGAGCCTCAAACTGTCACCCTGGGTAGAGTGCCGTGGCATCATAGCTCACAGCAGTCTCCAACTCCTGGGCTCAAGTGATTCTCTTGCCTCCACCTCCCAAATAGGCACCTGCCACAAACGCCTGGCTATTTTTTTGTTTGCAGCCATCATTGTTGATTGGCAGGCCCAGGCTGGATTCGAACCCACCAGCTCAGGTTTATGTGGTTGGTGCCTTAGCCACTTGAGCCATGACATTTTGACTAATATGCTTTGTCATGTCTATATACAACTGCTCTTTTATTTGAACTACACTAGACTATGTCCAGAGAAATAGAAAATTACCTGATTCTAACTGATGAAAAGCCACATTTTATTGATTTAGATGTACTAAAATGTTTGGACAGATTAAAATTTTTCTTTTTCTTATCATAAGAGAGTTAAACAGGCTTCCAGCAAAGATAAAATTAGGAAAAAAAATCAGGAAAATCAAACCTATGAAGACCACTTTTTTCAAGAAAATTTGTTAAAAGATTGGCATTGAAGTGGAGAAGAAATAGTAAAAGCAATGCAAGCATGTTACATAATCCAGTAACTTGTTAATGCTTATTTGGGGAATATACAAATAATGGTTATTTTTTTTTTTAAGCACTCATTTCCTTCTAGTCTTCAAAATTATAACAATAACAAATACAATTTTGAGGGGCGGCACCTGTGGCTCAGTGAGTAGGGCGCCGGCCCCATATGCCGGAGGTGGCGGGTTCAAACCCAGCCCCGGCCAAAAAAAAAAAAACTGCAACAAACAAACAAACAAACAAAAAAAACCCAAATACAATTTTGAAAAAAAGTCATACGTATTAAACACTACCCTTAAAAATAATTTTCATTTATTTTTTATTTATGCACATGTAGCTTTGTACAACACATGTATTCAATTTTGTATGCTGTTTACTTCATTTTGTCTTTTTCATACTTTTAAATCATTCTATGATATCAGATAAAATGTGCTATTTCCTTCTGTATTTTAATATGATTTGGAAACAAAAATACTACTTGAAATCCTTAAAATTCACCATAAATTCTTAAAAATATGTAAAATACAGAAAAGTATAAAAAACATGACTACTCAGACAGCTAACCATTATATTCTGAAATGCTTTATTTTTTTTCTTTAGAGACAGAGTTTTACTTTGTTGCCCTCAGTAGAGTGGCATCACAGCTCACAGCAATCTCCAGCTCTTGGGCTTAGGCCATTCTCTTGCCTCAGCCTCCCGAGTAACTGGGACCACCGGTGCCCACCACAATGCCCAGCTATTTTTTGTTGTTGTTGTTGCAGTTTGGCCATGGGCCAGGTTTGAACCCGCCACACTTGATATATGGGGCTGGTGCCCTACTCACTGAGCTACAGGCTATTTTTTTTTTCTTTCTTCCTTTTTACAGACAGGTTTCACTCTGTCACCCAGGCTGGAGTGCAGTGATGTGACCAGAGCTTAATGCAGCCTCCAACTCCCGGTCTCAAGCAATCCTCCTGCATCCATCTCCCAAGTAGCTAGGAACTACAGGCACGCACCACCACACCTGGCTAATTTTTTAATTATATTGCCCTGGCCGGGCTCAAACTCCTGGGCTTAAGAGATTCTCCTGTTTCGGCCTCCCAAGTGCCAGGACTACAGGCATGGGACTACTGCATCTAGCCTGAAATGCTTTCTTTAATGACTTTTTTCCTTTGATTTTATCATTATCAGTTTTGTATATATTTTATCAATAGTGTTACTTCATGATGAATTTAGTAGCTGTAGTACATCTACTGTGCACACTTTGTCATGCTTTCACTGCTGAAAATTGGATTGACTGAGTTTTCACTATCATATCCTTGAAATAAATGAATACTTTGGAATATCTATAAATCTTTTATAGATTTCTGGCAATGTCAAGACAGATTTTTAGAAAGAAAAATACTAGTATGGTTTTTATCTCTTGATTGATAGATACACTTAGCTTTAAAGGACAGAAATTAATCCTTAGACTTTCCTACCTGATTGATAGATACACTTAGCTTTAAAGGATAGAAATTAATCCTTGGACTTTCCTACCAGAAAAGATCCATATGCCTTCCAGAAATGCACATCAATTTACAACAAATATGAATGTCCATTTCACCAAAACTGTCAGTATCTTTTTTTTTTAACACAAAGTCTCGCTCTGTTGCCCCAGGCTAGAGTGGAGTAGTATCAACTTAGTTCACAGCGACCTTAAATTCCTAGGCTCAAGTGATCCTCCTGCCTCAACTCCTGAGTAGCTGGGATTACAGGCACCTGCCACAATGCCTAGCTAATTTTTCTATTTTTGGTAGAGATGGGGTCTTACTCTCTCACTCGGGCTATTCTCCAACTCCTGAGCTCAAGGGATCCTCTTACCTCAAACTCCCAGAATGCTGAGATTACAAGTGTGAGCCACCATGCTTAAGTATTTATTACGATGTAATAAGATACCAAAATATAGCATCTTATTATGCTTCTAAGTTTACATTTCTTTTCTTTTTGAGACAGAGCCTCAAGCTATCACCCTGGGTAGAGTGCCAGGGCATCACAGCTCACGGCAACCTCCAACTCCTGGGCTCAAGCGATTCTCCTGCCTCTGCCTCCCAAGTAGCTGGGGCTACAGGCGCCTGCCACAACGCCCAGCTATTTTTTTTTGGTTGCAGCCATTATTGTTGTTTGGCGGGCCCAGGCTGGATTCGAACCTGCCAGCTCAGATGTATGTGGCTGGCGCCTTAGCCACTTGAGCCACAGGCACCGAGCCTAAGTTTACATTTCTTGAAAATGGTAAAATTAGGTACTTTTAGTGTTTATTCGATACAATATTTCTTTTCTATTTATCTATGAGAATCCCCATTTTTCTGCTGGATATGAGAATTTTTCTAAACAGTTTCTGTAAATGCTTTACATCTTATAAAAATACTTAACCTATAAATGGACTATACCATGGCTTCTGTAATTTCATATACATACAGGAAGTCTATTAAAGTTCATGAACTCATACTAGAAAGTCCTATACACCTCACTGCTGAGTATCACCATGGTCACCTTTGAAGCACTCTCCTTGGGAAGGTATTCACCAATGCCAGTGCCTAGTCCACTCTGCAAAGCAATTTTGGAACTCTTTCTGGAATGGCCATGAAAATTGTTGTCATATTACTCCCCCTATTGTCCTCAATGTCATCAAAATGTCTTCCTTTCAATATTTCCTTTGTCTTTGGGTAAAGAAAAAAGTCACTGGGGGCCATATCAGGTGAGTAGTTACTTTTTTTTTTTAATGGCTAAAAGCGCCCTCAGACGGTGCTGTGTGAACTGGCGTATTACCATGATGTAAGAGTCATATTCTTCTCATGCTAAGATTTCCTGTTTATCTATCAATATATACTTGGTCTGCTCTGCTATGCTTCTTATAGTCACCCAACAATTCTGACATACAATCTGATAAACTTTTGCAACATTTTCATCAGTTCTGCTCATTACTTGTCACCCTGACCTCTCTTTATTAGTGATGCTTTCTCTCCCCTTAGAAAAATGTTTAGTCCATTTGTACACTGCCAGAATTATCCCCACAAACTTGGACTAACATGTCTCTGATTTCACTTCCACTTGTGCCTCGTTTAACAAGAAATTTACTGTGGCTGGGTGAGGTGGCTCACGCCTGTAATCCTAGCACTCTGGGAGGCCAAGGGAGGCAGATTGCTTGAGCTCACCAGTTTGAGTACCAGCTTGAGCAAAAGCAAGATCCCATCTCTACTAAAAATAGAAAAACTGAGGCAAGAAGATCACTTGAGCCCAAGAATTGGAGGTTGCTGTGAGCTATGATGCCATAACACTCTACCCAGCTTCAGACTGTCTAAAAAAAAAAAAGAAAGAAATTTAATGTTTGTTCATTCTTCTAATTCAAGTTCTGACATTCTCACAACAGCACACAAAAAACATGCAAAGATAATGAATGCCACTCAACCAGACACTACCACCAGGCCAACACAAACATTGATGTACCAAGATTATGAAATCTTGTCAACTTGTTTGTGCAGTGCTGCCAATGTTAAATCTACAGTGGCAAGTTGGAGAACTTAATTGTCAGACCTCATATTTATAAAACTATGTTTGTAAATTTTATCTAGTTTAATATTGTCTTTTAAAGAAGTCAAGGAAAGGTTTTGTCTCTTTATTCAAAAGCAAAAACCTTCAGGTTGAAGGCATCATACCTCTTGATGGCATATGAATTAAGTTGTAATATTGGATTTCATAAATATATTACTGTATGGAAATAAGCAATTCAACTGACAAGATTAAAAAGAAAATTCATTACACTCTGCAAAAAAAAAAAAACAAGCATCTATAACAAACACCGAAAGCTTTTAGTGCCTAATCACTTATTAACACATGAGAAATATTTGTTATCACAAGTGCTTTTGAGAATAATCATATAGACCAGTGGTCCTCAAGTTATAGGCCATGGACCAAATACAGCCCACCCCCATTTTTTATAAATAAAGTTTAATTAGAACATTTCTTACCCATGCTCATCATTTATTTTGTCGAAAGGTTGCTTTCACACTGAGAGTAAAGTTGAGCAGTTCACCTGCAAAGCCTAAAACACCTACTATCTGGCTCTTTACAACATAGACGGGTAAAACACCTGAGTAAATAATCGTACTCATTCTTAGAAGCCAGCCTAACGCAGCACCTGTGGCTTACTGGGTAGAGCACCTGCCCCATATAGAGGGTGGCGAGTTCAAACCTGTCTCCAGCCAAACTGCAACAACAACAAAAATATAGCTGGGCATTGTGGTGGGCACCTATAGTCCCAGCTACTTGGGAAGCTGAGGCAAGAGAATTGCTTAAGCCCAGGAGTTGGAGGTTGCTGTGAACTTTGACGCCACAGCACTCTACTGAAGGCGATAAAGTGAGATTCTGTCTCGGGGGGGAAAAAAAAAGCCAGCCTAGATGTCCAGATCCTAACTCATGGAGCTCATATTCTAATACAGTGACAAGACAGGTATGTAAACAACTTATAATCCCAGGCTGTCGGAAAAAGGAAGAGATTTTATCCAATAGGGAAAATCTAGTTAAGTCTTATGGATGGCAAAAGAGGCTTTGCTTAAATTAAGGATCTTGAGATGGGTAGATCATCCTGGAAAAGCAAAGAAGGAAAATGAAAAGGAAAAAACAAAGAGGGTATCTTGACAGAAGTAGCTTTTGCACTGGGTTTTAAAGGATGGGTATAATTTGAACATATAGAGATGGGGAAAAGACGTCTCGTGAAAAGGAAAGCAGATTGGTGAAAAACCATAACTATGATAATATACTTTACAAAGAGGAACAGAATTAATAAGAGAAAATGTTAATAAGCATTTTAAGGCTAAAGCATTAAGATTTTTAGGAGAGGCTTGGCACCTTATAGCTCAAGCAGCTAAGACACGAGAGTTGGCGGGTTCAAATTCAGCCCAGGCCTGCCAAACAATAATCCAAACAACAATGACAACTACAAACAAAAACTAGCTGGGCGTTGTGGTGGGCACCTATAATCCCAGCTACTTGAGGCTGAGGCAAGAGAATCGCTTAAGCCCAAGAGTTGGAGATTGCTGTGAGCTGTGACACCACAGCACTCTACCCAGGGCAACAGCTTGAGACTCTATCTCAAAAGAAAAAAAAAAGATTTTCAGGAGAGAAGAAGAGGGTAAATTCACACTTAATAGGCAAAAAGTACACCATCTGGGGGACAGACACAGTTATAACTTTTGACTTGAAATGTACAAAAGTAATGCACATAACCAAAACATTTGTAACCCCTGTAACATTCTGAAATAAAATAATTAAAAATAAATGATACTGGCTCAGCACCTGTGACTCAATGGACTAAGGCGCCAGCCACGTACACCTGAGCTGGCGGGTCCGAATCCAGCCCGGCCTACCAAACAACAATGACGGCTGCAACCAAAAGAATGGCCGGGCGTTGTGGTGGGCGCCTGTAGTCCTAGCTACTTGGGAGGCAGAGGCAGCAGACTCGCTTAAGCCCAGGAATTGGAGGTTGCCGTGAGCTGTGATGCCATTGCACTCTATCCAGGGTGACAGCTTGAGGCTCTGTCTCAAAAAAAAAAAAAAAAAAAAAAAAAATACTATTTAAAAAAAAAAAAAGAGGTTTTCGATGTCAGGATTAGCACTTTAAACTTAAATTACAATCAGGTTCAGGAACAAGTGAGTAATAGAGATCAGAATTGTACTTTATTTAGGAGGCTGAGCATGGTGGCTCACACCTGTAATCCTAGCACTCTGGGAGAACGAGGCAGATAGACTGCTTGAGCTCAACAGTTCGAGGCTAGGTGCCAGCCACATACACCTGAGCTGGCGGGTTTGAATCCAGCCCGAACCTGCCAAACAACAATGATGGCTGCAACCAAAAAATGGCCAGGGGTTGTGGTGGGCACCTGTAATCCCAGCTAGTTGGGAGACGGAGGCAGGAGACTCGCTTGAGCTCAGAAATTGGAGGTTGCTGTGAGCTATGATGCCACAGTACTCTATCCAGGGTGACAGCTTGAGGCTCTGTCTCAAAAAAAAAAAAAAAAAAAGTTTGAGACCAGTCTTAGCAAGAGTGAGACCTTGACTCTACTAAAGAGAAAGACTAGCTGGACGTCATGATGGGTGCCTGTAGTCCCAACTACTCAGGAAGCTGAGGCAAGAGGATCACTTGAGCCCAAGAGAACTATCATGTCATGGCACTCTACACAAGGTTACAGAATGAGGCTGTCTCAAGAAAAAAAAACTGTAAGCAGGGGGCAGTGGCTCACACCTATAATCCTATCATTCTGGGAGGCTGAGGCAGGGCCATGGCCCTGAGCTCACAGGTTCCAGACCAGCCTGAGCAAGAGCAAGAGAACCTGTCTCTAAAAATAGCCCAGTGTTGTGGCAGGTGCCTGTGGTCCCAGCTACTTAAGAGGCTGAGGTAGGAGAATCACTTAAGCCCAAGAGTTTGGGGTTGTTGTGAGCTATGACGCCATAGCACCCTACTGAGGGCAACAAAGTAAGACTCTGTCTCAAAAAAAAAAAAAAAAAAAAAAATTGTACTTTAAAAAGATCTGACTAAAGTATTTGAAATAATTTGAATGGAGAGAGAGGTAATAAGGAAAGTAGTTATGAAACCATTAAAATAGGGTGGCGCCTGTGGCTCAGTGGGTAGGGTGCCAGCTCCATATACCGAGGGTGGTGGGTTCAAACCCAGCCCCAGCCGAACGGCAACAACAACAACAACAAAAAGTGGGCGCCTGTAGTCCCAGCTACTCAGGAGGCTGAGGCAAGACACTCACCTAAGCCCAGTAGTTGGACATTGCTGTGAGCTGTGTGACACCATGGCACTCTACCAAGGGCGATCAAGTGAGACTCTTGTCTCTTAACAACAACAAGAACTATTAAAATAACCCAAGAGGGCTCAGCACCTGTAGCACAGTGGTTACAGCACCAGCAACATACACGAAAGGTAGCAGGTTCGAACCCAGCCTGAGCCAGTTAAACAATGACAACTGCAACAAAAAATAGCTAGGTGCTGTGGTGGACCCTGATATCCCAGCTATTGGGAGGCTGAGGCAAGAGAATTGCTTAAGCCCGATAGATTGAGGTTGCTGTGAGCTGTGATACCACGGCATTCTACCAAGGGCAACATAGTGAAACTGTCTAGCCAGGCGTTGTGGCGGGTTCAGGCCCCGCCTCGGCAGATAGCCGGACGTTGTGGCGGGAGCCTGTAGTCCCAGCTACTCCGGAGACCGACGTAAGAGAATCGCCTGAGCCCAGGAGTTGGAGGTTGCTGTGAGCTATGACACAGAAAAGGAAGGAAGGAAGGAAAGAAAGGAAAATATAGGAAGAAGGAAAATGTATGTGCACAATACAATTATCTCTGTATGCAAACAACATGATCACCTACACCCACAATAAAATAAAATAAAATAAAACAAAACAAAAAAGCCTAAGAGAAAAGTAATGAAGAGGGTGACAATGGGACTAGAAAAGAGGATGGCTGGGAAAAAATACAATTAATACATTACTACTATAGCAAAACTACTTAAACACTTATGATCAGACTGCACCATCCAAATATACTTTCTCACTCATATGGAGTATAAAAACTTTAATGTCCTTGCCATCCCTCCAACCTCTTAATAAAATGACAATCATTAATAATTAGTTTTGATAATTGAAAAAAGAAGAAATGCTTAAAATTAAAAGCAGCAGACTACCACTTTCCAATTTTTAAACTAAACCTGAATAAAAGTACAAGATCATGTGCTAGGGCCCCCTCTGCTGGACCACTGAGGTGAAAAAGTCTGATCTTAAGTTTGGAATCTGTTGCTTCTGCTGAATTGTTGAAAACATGTTAACTTTGGGTTTGGTGCCTCCTGTAACTCAAGCAGCTAAGGTGCTAGCCACATACACCAGAGCTGTCAGGTTTGAATCCAGCCAGGGCCTGCCAAAGAACAATAACTACAACCAAAAAATAGCCAGGCATTGTGGTGGGTGCCTGTAGTCCCAGCTACTTGGGAGGTTGAACCAAGAGAATCCCTTGAGCCCAGGAGTTGGAGGTTGCTGTGAGCTGTGATGCCACAGCACTCTACCCAGGGTGACAGCTTGAGGCTCTGTCTCAAAAAAAGAAAGAAAGAAAACATAACTTTGATTCATAATGACCTCTTTCCAGGTATTACCAAATGCTCTCTTTAGGGAAGGAAATTTATTATTACTTAAGTTACTCATTATAAAAAAAATTTTTTAAATATATATTTAAACTTCACAAACTTAAATACAGTCCACTAAGAAATTTACTTCTCAAGTATAAGGATAAGTTGGAATGCACCAGACTGATTTTTTTTTTTTTTTTTTTTTGGAGACAGAGTCTCACTCTGTCACCCTCAGTAGAGTGCTGTGGAGTTACAACTCACAGCAACCTCCAGCTCTTGGGCTTAAGCGATTCTCTTGCTTCAGCTTCCCAAGTAGCTGGGACTATAGGCACTCGCCACAGCGCCTGGCTAATTGTTTTTTGATGCAGTTCGGCTGGGGCCGGGTTTGAACCCGCAGCCCTTGGTATATGGGGCCGGTGCCCTCCTCGCTGAGCCACAGGCGCGGCCCCAGACTGATTTTTTATAGGTAATGAAATTGTGAAAGAGCAGTTTTATATTGTGTTTATTATGAAATAAACTGCAGCTCCTTTGTGAGTTATCTTCTGGATGGGCTCTACCAATGGAAAACACAGATGATATATTGAAAGATTGAAGAAAGGGAGAATTCAGGGTATTCCTAATCTCTCCAATGGCTTCAGCTCCCTCTGGATAAGTCCAATTCCTATGAGGTAACCCCAACTCATTATCTCAAGGACCCATCTCCTACCTGTGTCCCTTCATTTACCACTACTTGCTTTTTTTTTTAAAGACTGAAAAGAAAGAAAGAAAAGGTCTCTGTCATCTTGGCTGAAGTGCAGTAGCACAACCAAGTGGTCCTTAGCTCTTCAAGTTGCTAGGACTACAGGGATGTACTAATACACCTGGCTAACTTTTAAATTTTGTGTAGAGATGGGTCGCAATATGTTGCCCAGGCTGGTCTCAAACTCTTGGTGTCAAGCAATCCTCCTGCCTTGGCCTCTGGAAATGCTGGGATATAGGCATGAGCCATTGCTCCTGGCCCACTACTTACTTAATTACTACCTTATCTATGGATTGCCCCAAATCCTTTTTTGGGGGGCATCTTGAATCTTTCATCACATATGTAACCAATTCTCTGTATTAAAATCCCTCTATAGCAGTGGTTCTCAACCTTCCTAATGCCAGGACCCTTTAATATAGTTCCTCATTTTGCGGTGATCCCCCAACCATAAAACTGTTTTCATAAGTAGCAATGAAAATAATTTTATGGTTGGGGGTCACCGCAACATGAGGAACTGTACTAAAGGGTCGCAGCATTAGGAGGCATTAGGAAGGTTGAGAACCACTGCTCGATAGGAAGGAGGAAAAGAGGAAACGAAGAGAGAAAGCAAGCTACAAAATGACTCAGGCCTATTTTTTTCTTGATTCTAGTATACCCACTGTCCAGCTAACACAAACCTCTTTTCACAATGGAAAAAAAATAGCAATAACTTGAGTAAATTTTCTAGATTCCTTATGTAAACCTATTCTTTTCAAACTGGGGTATACTGTGATAATTTCATCTTGCTTTGTATTACACAGTATGCTGGAACGATTTAATGTGAAAGTGTTAAGGTAAGTGCAATCTTTCTGCTATATACACAGTAAGCAATTTTTAAAAATTATTTATATATTAAAACAAATTACAAGGATGCCACGCAATTTAATGGGAAGTCTTTTTAACAAATGGTGTTAGGTCATTGGATATCTGCGTGCAAAAAATGAAGTTGGTGGCTCGGCGCCTGTGGTTCAGTGGGTTAAGGTGCTAGCCACGTACACCTGAGCTGGTGGGTTCGAATCCAGCCCGGCCTGCCAAACAACAATGGTGGCTGCAACCAAAAAATGGCTGAGCTCAGAGGTATGTGGCTGGTGCCTTAGCCGCTTGAGCCACAGGCGCTGAGCCCCACACATGTTTTTATAACAAAAACATAAGTAGTGCTGGAGAGGATGTTAAAATGTTGAAACTTTCATACGCTACTGATAACAATGTAAAATGATGCAGCCACTTTGGAAAACAATCTGGCAGTTCCTCAAAAAGTAAAACCCAGACTCACATGAACGAGCAATTTGACTCCTACGGATACATCTAATAGAAATGAAAATATGTGTCCACCCAAAAACCTACACAAATGTTTATAGCAGCACTACTTTAATAACCAAAAACTTAAAAAAACCAAAATCATTACTACCAATGGATAAAATGTGGTATACAGATATAAAAAAATACTCTTCAGTAGAAAAAATATTCATACATGTTACAACCTTGAAGACATTTATTATCTGAAAGAAGCCAGACAAAAAAAAGGCCACTTATTGCATGATTCCATTTATACGAATGTGCAGAATAGGCAAACCCACAGAAATAGAAAGTAGATTGGCGGCTGCCAGGATTTGTGGGTGAGGAGAATGGAGAGTGACCTTAATGGGTATAAGACTTCTTTCTGGGTGATGAAAATGTTCTAAAATTAGATAGTGGTGATGGCTGTACAACTCTTAAATCTCATTGAACTGTAAACTTCAAAAGGGTGAAGTACATGGTATATAATTGTATCAGTTCTTTTCTATAAGGGAAAATGATAAGATCTTGCATAAGGATAAAAATACTGTAAATAAATCTTAAAATGAAGGCTGGGCGTGGTGGCTCACACCTATAATGCCAGCACTCTGGGAGGCCGAGGCCGGTGGACTGCCTGAGCTCACCCTGAGCAAGAGCGAGACATCATCTCTAAAAAAAACTGGGCATTGTGGAAGGTGCCTGTGGTCCCAGCTACTTGGGAGGCTGAGGCAAGAGGATTGCTTGTGCCCATGAGTTTGAGGTTGCTGTAAGCTGTGACATCACAACACTCTACTGAGAGTGACAGAATGAGACTGTCTCAAAAAACAAAACAACAAAAAAACCCCAACTTAAAATGTATGTCCTTCTCATTGTACTGTAAACATACAGATTTGAATGTCAATCTCCTGCCATTCCTCCACAAAAATCCTTACAGTAACATCTAACTCATCTCTTTCCTTTCTCATATATTCAATTTGGCTGTCAGGTTCTGTTTATTACTGTAGTATCTTTCGTTTTTGTCTCCATTTTGTTCATACCCCCAGTTAATCACTCACCTGAACTATAAAAGCCTTTTAACAGGCATCTTCACCCTCAACTTACATTTCTCCCCTTCTGTACTTTACAACTCAAGTTATCTTCCCAAGATAAAAATGTAGTCACACCACTTAAAAAACTACCTAAAAATCTAAAGTTGAAATTTCATATGAAGCATTCAAGGTACTCCACAATCTGGCCCAATCCTGTTACAATCTCACCTGCAAAAATTTGTTTCCTAAACACCATCCTCTCCAGCCACATTGTTCCACAAAAATGCCCTGCACTTTTATGCACTCTGTATTTCTTGCTATTCTCTCCCAACTGAAATTATCTCCACCTGTATCTTTTTTTTTTTGCGGTTTTTTTTTTTTTTTTTTTGGCCAGGGCTGGGTTTGAACCCGCCACCTCTGGCATATGGGGCCGGCGCCCTAATCCTTTGAGTCATAGGCCCCACCCCACCTGTATCTTTTTTAATCTATTTAAATCTAAATCATCCTTGAAAGCTATTTAAATAGCTACTCCTGCCTTGATTTTCCCACAGCAAAGCAAATCTTGTTTATCCTCTGTATCTCATTAACATTTTGTAACTCTTATCATTAAGACAATGCAAGACAGAAGAGTGAAAAGAGTATAGGATTGGGGGTCAGATAGGCCTGTGTTCAAATCTCAATTCTGTCACTTACTAGTCATGAGGCTTTAGAAAAATTAATGTGAGCATCACATTTCCTCATATGTACAATGAGAATACATCACAGAGTGATCATGAAGATCAAATAAAGTACAATGAGCATGTAAAAGTCCTCAGTAATGTTAGTTTACTTTCCAAATTTCAGTCCACTTTACATTACTGTTTACATGAAAGTCTTTCTCAATAAACTTTAAATTGGCGAAAAATAATGTATGGTTTCTGAAAAACTGTTACAAGGGCACAAAAGAGTTTTAAAACACATAAGGTACAACTACAATACTGATATTGATGAAACAACAAAATAAGATTTGGGAACAATTAGTAACTTTTTCAATATTCTCTCTGAAAGCAATCTAGTTGGCTACAACGTACAACTTTAATTAGTAACATTGATTCATTTCTTATAATCAATTATTCTAAACTTTTATAAATAAATAAAAACAAAAAAAAAGGAAGAAAAGCTTAAGTCACTGTTAAGAGGGAAAAAAATCCATTTTATGAAAAAATGTGAGCTGGGTATGGCAGTTCAAACTTATAGTTCCGGCCACTTGGGAGGCAGAGGCCTGACTTAAGCCCAGGAGTTTGGGGGGGGGGGGGGCAGTCCAGGCTGGGCAACACAGTGAGACCCTGTCTTTATTTAAATAAAAGAAAAAAAAAAGAAAAATATGATTCTACAATTACATGGATGAATTTCACTGAAAGAAGTCAAACACAGGAGTTCATACTATATGATTTCTTTTATATGAAATTCAAGAACAGGCAAACTAATCCATAGTGACAAAAATATGAGCACTTATTTGGGGTAGAATGTGGGGAGGTTGACTGAAAAGGGGTGTGAATGGACTTTCAAGGAAAGGGAAATGTTCTACATCTTGATCGGAGCATATACGTTTATCAAAATCATCAACTGGTATATTTAAAATCTGTAAATTTTATGACCTGTAAATATACTACATGGACATATCTCCATTTTTTTAAAGTATGAAGCATATACAGCCAATTATATATTTAATACTTAGTAAAAACTGAAAAAAGGAGCTATTTTTCTGCCAAACCAAAGGAAGGATCAGATTAACTAATGCAAAGGTTGTGTTTTAAGAAATATAAAAAATGGATATTGGGTCTCTCTGTCTTTTCACTCTAACTCTCTTTGGAAATGCTGTAAACTTTCTCTTTGCTCTTAAATAAAATTTCTCTTTGCTCTAATAAAGCCTGGACATAGCTACTTAAAAGAAAATGGAAATTAGGTAAGAACACATTTGCAGTTGTTTCTGCTGTGGTTTTCAAAGGCTGCTAAACTAGAAAATGTTCACATTAGATGTTATAGCAGTGCTATACCAATGATAACTTTTACTTACCATAATTATAATTTAGCAGTCACTGAAGAAATAACCACAAAAGTAGTCCAATAAACAACTGTTATACTATCACCTTAAACCATGATTAGTAATCAGAAACTACTTTGCTTATAAAAAGTTCTAAGAAATCAGCGAAATCTTAATAACTCATTCCTAGGGATCTTTACAGCAACAATTGTTACATCAATTTTAGTTGTCTGAAAATACTTTGTGTAATCATTTACAAGTAACTGAAATTCGGGCAGTGCCTGTGGCTCAAAGGAGTAGGGTGCCGGCCCCCTATACTGGAGATGGTGGGTTCAAACCTGGCCCCGGGCCAAAAACTGTAAAAAAAATAAATAAATAAAAATAAATAAATAACTGATAGCTTTGGGGGGGGGAAATTCCAAAGAAAGAAAAACTGGTGGAGTTTCTTTCTTTGAATATTCTTTTTGATAATTTTGGAAATCATACTCTGAGACACTGTATGACAAATAACAAAAGGCACGGGTATCAATTCACAAATTCAATTTTTAAAAATTTTACAATTCCAATAATGCAGGAGTAAAACATAGTTCCCTTACCTCTTCATCATCATCAGAATCATTTCCAAACACTGATGGTTTTTGCAAAACAGGGCGCAACTGCTGTGTTTTCTTTGGCAAAATAAGCCCATACCTGCATATTGTTTTTTGAAATAGAAATCACACCATTATCTTCAAATGTTAAAAAAAAAAATCCACTACCTCTTTCAGACGACGATATCAAGTTAAAAAATTGTCATAAGTCTTTTGAAAAACACACAACAGACTATTACTGATTTTCAATGATCTAAAAATTCTCATGTGCCATTTTATAATTACTGTAAGTTATTATTTGTAGACCCATGTCAAACTCAAATAACATTTTTTATCAAAGAAAAGCAGCAAATAAGTAGTTCAAAAATGCTGTAGATGAAGAAGTGATACTAGCAGTTTAGAAAAGACACGTTGGTGGAAAGCTCAGTTCATAGCCACTCAAGATAAAAATGTTTTAAATTACTCTGTGGTCTAACAAGTCAAGAAAACGGCTTATTTTTTGAAGTTGCCTTTTTTTTTTTCTTTTAAACTGGGTAGTTACACAGTTTTGAGAAGTTACTGGCCGTGTGTAACCCTCGAGAAGTTTAAAGCAAAACTTAACAGCCATGGGGAAAGTTCCTATTATTCCTCGTGAAGCTCCCTGGCTTTGTCTTGGAGCAGGTGCGAGAACCATCCCATCAGATGACACTCCTCGGATTTCTCACAGTTTGGCCTTTAAGCAGCAAAGATCACAGGAAGCCACATTAAAAGTAAGGATCACACATCACAGGTCGAACTTCCAAACACGTACAATCATCTGTCTCTTGTGCGGCAACGTCTACCCCAATTCCCTATACGCCTACCCTTTTCTGTGGGCTTCCCAGAACAATATTCCTAAAACGAGGAGGGAGGGCGGGAACCAGGACTTGAGCTGCGGCCAAGAACAAGGCCCGAGAGGGGGCCGGGAATTGTCTCTTCTTACTGCCCCTGTGAGCATCCAAGTCGGGAGAAACTCAAGCGCGGGGTAGGCAGCAAGACTGAGGGGCCTCAGACCGAGCTTTTGGAAAATAGAAAAGTCTCGCTCTCTGCCCCTCAGCCTAACTTCCTTTATTTCCTCACAAGTTTCTCCCTCAAACTTCAGGCTTCCATCCTGGAAAGTGCATGGGGGGAGGGGGGAGTCTATGTTCCTCGGGACTTCTGGCTTTCCCCCCGTCCCTTTCCCTGACGGCAGCCCCTTCGCTTCCAGCGCACATTAACTCCTCGGCCAAAGACACAGTCGCTGTCGTTTCTCATTCCCCAGCCTGACCCTAACTCCCGGATCACTCACTGCCTGCCCGGAATCGCCATCTTGCTCCCGTGTCCGCTGAACGTGGCCGACGTCGACGCCGACATGACGCAAACGCCGACGGCGCACGTAAACTCTCGCGCGGCTTTGGATGCTCGGAACTCGCTTACCGATTGGCCAGCTCTTTTGAGCCACTCCCACTGCTGAGATGCAGTGCTCCCGGCCTCTTAATTCCGCAGTCGGCTGGCTGGAAATTAGTGGCAGGAAAGGAATGACAAAATTCCAGGCTGAGCGTTTGCAAAACTTGTTTCTGGGGTCAGTAGCCTCAGCCTCCTCTGCGATACTGTTAGAATTGGAAATTCTCGGGCCCTACCCCATAGTTCTGATTCAGAAACGAAATTTTAACAGTCCTCCGGGTAATACTGATACCCAAGTTTGAAAAATCAGTGCTCTTGGTTAGCCATTTTTCTCCAAAAAGTGTTCATTTAAGTATAATTGGAAACAGGCGTTGTGCTGTGCACTTGTAGTCCCAGCTACTGGGAAGGTTGAGGCGGGAGGAGTTGGAGGCTGCAGTAAGCATGATCACACTGCTGCACTCCAGCCTGGGTGACAAAACGAAATTTCATCTCAGAAAAAAACCTAAAGAAAAACGGGGAAGAAAATGTATAACTAGCTCAGGGTAATTATGCAGGAAATAAGCTATATGCTAACAATAATTCATACAGAACGAAAATTAATCTTTCGCGGTACCATTGGATTTAGAAATCAAGATCATACGTAATACCTTTTTTCAAAACACCACATTCCTTAAGTGTGCCCACTTTTTTAAAAAAATTATTTTCTCTCTCTTTTTTTTTTAAAAAACACATTCTCTGTTGTCCAGGCTAGAGTGCCCAAGTTCAGACTCACTGACAGCAACCTCAAGATCCTGGGCTCAAGCAATCCTCCTGCCTCAGCTTCCCATGTAGCTAGGACTGCAGGCGCCCGCTACAATACCCAGTTAATTTTTCTCTTTTTAGTAGGGTCAGGGGCCTCTCTTTCTTGCTCAGGCTGATCTCCAAGTCCTGAGCTGAAGGGATCCTCCCACTTCAGACTCCCAGAGTGCTGGGATTATAGACCTGAGCCACTGTGCCAGGCCCACCCACTCACTCTTGACCCACTCCAAACTAGTCTTGAAGAGATCTTTTCAATTACTCAGAGAAGCATGTTGAAATCTCCAAAACAATTGTGAATTTGTTTCCTCTTTTAAATCTGTCAGGTTTTCTTTCATGTATTTTGAAGTTGGGTATAGAAACATTTAGGATTGGCTCGGTGCCTGTGGCTCAGCGGGCTAAGGCGCCAGCCACGTACACCTGAGCTGGCAGGTTCGAATCCAGGCTGGGCCCACCGAACAACAATGACGACTGCAACCAAAAAATGGCTGGGCGTTGTGGCGGGCGCCTGTAGTCCCAGCTACTTGGGAGGCGGAGGCAAGAGTCTCGCTTGAGCCCAGGAATTGGAGGTTGCTGTAAGCTGTGACTCCACAGCACTCCACCGAGTGCGATAGAGTGAGACTCTGTCTCCACCCACACACACACAAAAAGAAACATTTAGGATTGTTTGGGTCCTCCTGCATTATTAGCCTCTGCCAGGAGTATCCAATCTTTTTCTCCTTTTTTTTTTGAGACAGAGCCTCAAGCTGTCACCCTGGGGTAGAGTGTTGTTACATCACAGCTCACAGCAACCTCCTTCTCCTGAGCTCAAGCAATTCTCCTGCCTCCGCCTCCCAAGTAGCTAGGATACAGGCGCCCGCCACAATGCCCGACTATTTTTTGGTTGTAGCCGTCATTGTTGTTTGGTGGGTCGGACTGGATTTGAACTCGCCAGCTCAGGTGTATGTGGCTGGTGCCTTAGCCACTTGAGCCACAGGCGCCGAGCCCTTTTTCTCCTTTTTTATCTGCCAAACATTGGAAGAATAAGAGTTATCTTGGGCCAGACATTAAATACACAAACACTAATGAAAGCTGATTAGCAAAAGAAAAAAAAATCCATTCATACTTTTTTAAATATCTACCACCACAGATAGGCAAAATAAGTCCTCACAAAATCAGCCTGTTGTCCACTGGCCACAGGTTGGACACCCCTGCTAGAAGTTAATAGCATTAAGAACTGGTTCCCTAGGCGGGACATGGTGGCTCACGTCTGTAATCCCAGCACGCTGGGAGGCCGAGGCAGGTAGATCTCTTTAGCTGTGGAGTTTGAGAGCAGCCTGAGCAAGAGTGAGACATCGTTTGTAAAAATAGTTGGGTGTTGTGGCAGGTGTCTGTAGTCCCAGCTACTCGGGAGGTTGAGGCAGGAGGATCGCTTGAGCCCAAGAGTTTGAGGTTGCTGTGAGCTATGATGCAATGGCATTCTACGAAGTGTGATCAAATGGCACTCTGTCTCAAAAAAAAAAAAGAACTGGTCCTCTTTCTTCCTCCATCTACTTTGATATTTATATAACTAGCTTTCTTTTGATTGTTAGCATAATATATCTTTTAACATCCTGATACTTTTTAAATCTATCTGTATACTCATTGTTATTTTTATTTTTAGACAGGGTTTCCCTCTGTTGCCCAGTTTGGAGTGCAATAATGAGATCTTAACTGCTTAAGATCTTAATAATTGCTTAACTCACTATAACCTCAAACTCCTAGGCTCAAGTGATCCTTCTGCCTCACTCTCCCTTAAATACATGTAAATATATATAAACGTATATTTATATACTATAATATATATAATATATTCAAGACATACTTCTTGTTTTTCATTTCTTGTTTTCTTTTTAAGGGAGTAGCTTTAGGGTTTTGTTTTTTCCTTTTTTTTTTTTTTTTTTGAGACAGTGTCTCACTTTTTCCCCAGGGCCAAGGTGCAATGGTATCATAATAGCTCAATGCAACCTCAAACTCCTGGGCTCAAGAGATTCTCCTGCCTAACCTCAGAGTAGTTGGACTATAGGAGTGCAACACCATGATAAACTAATTTTTGTATTTTTGTAGAGACAGGGTCTTGCTCTTATTCAAGCTGGTCTCAAGCAATCCTCTTGCCTCGGCCTCTTGGAGTACTAAGATTATAGGACTGAGCCCCTGCACCGGGTCCTAGGGGTTCTAGTATACATCTGATCACAATCTACCTTCAAACAAGAATATACCACTTAGTTAAGTATAAGAATCTTCCAAACGTATCTTTCCATTTTCCCTCCTAGATTTTGTTGTCACAACTTTGCTTTTACTGATGTTATAAATTCACAATAATTTATTTTTTGTCAGGTTTTAAAAAATGATTTTTAAGGCCAGCGTGCTGACTTACACCTATAATCCCAGCACTCTGGGAGGCCGAGTCGGGTGGATTGCCTGAGCTCACCAGTTTGAGACCAGCTTGAGTTAGAGCAAGACCTCATCTCTAAAAATAGCCGGGCATCGTGGTGGGCACCTGTAGTCCCAGCTACTTTGGAGGCTAAGGCAAGAGAATTGCTTGAGCCCAGGAGTCTGAAGTTGCTGTGAGCTATGATCTTCACAGCCCTCTACCAGGGGCAATAAAATGAGACTCTATTGGAAAAAAGAAAACTATTTTTAAAATAAGAAAAACATTATGTTTTCCCACATAATCACCATTTCTGGTGTTTCCGTATCTTTGTGTACATCCACATTTTTGTCTAGTATATTATCTTTTAAATTTTTGAATCAATTTTATTGAGATGTAACTCAGAGGTATCATGCAATCCACCCATTTAAAGTGTGTAATTCAATGGCGTTTAGTTTAGTCAAAGAGTTGTACTACCCTCACCACAATCAATTTTAGAATATTTTCAATACCCAAAGAAGACATTGTGTACCCATTAATCACTCTTGTTTTCCTCCACACCTCCCCGCTCCAGGCAACCTCTTATCTTCTATCAGTTTTTGCTTCATGTATTTTGACACTCTGTTATTATTAATAGGTATAAAAATGTTTAAGATGGGGCGATGCCTATACCTCAGTGGGTAGGGTGCCAGCCACATACACAGAGGCTTGGCAGGTATGAGCCCAGCCTGAGCCTGCTAAACAATGGCAACTGCAACCAAAAAATAGTTGGGCATTGCGGCAGACACCTGTAGTCCCAGCTACTCAGGAGGCTGAGGCAAGAGAATTGCTTAAGCCCAAGAGTTTGAGATTGCTGTGAGCTGTGATGCTACAGCACTCTACGGAGGGGAACATAGTGAGACTCTGTCTCAAAAAAACAAAAGTTTAAGATGGGAGTGTGAGAAATGGACAAAAACTTATTTAATGGGCATAGTGACTACTACCTAGATGATAGCCACACTTACAACCATGACTCACACATATTTGTACCCTCATAATACTTTGAAATAAAATAAATAAATGTTTAAGATTTTCGTGTCTTCTTAACTGACCTCATTTCACTATGAAATAACCTTCTTTGTTTGTTTGTTTTTTTTCAGACAGTCTCACTATGTCGCCCTTGGTAGAGTGCTGTGGTGTCACAGCTCACAGCAACCTCAAACTCTTGGACTCAAAAGATTCTCTTGCCTTAAACCTCCCACGTAGCTGGGACTATAGGCACCCACCACAATGCCCAGCTATTTTTTTGTTGCAGTTGTAATTGTTGATTTTAGCTGGCCTAGGCTGGGTTCATACCTGCCAACCTCTGTGCATGTGGTTGATGCCCTACCCACTGAGCTATGGGTGCCGCCTGAAAAAACCTTCTTTATCATGATAATATTCTTTGTTCTGAAATTAGTGTGTGTAATGTTATTATAGCCACTGCAGTTTTTTTTTGGCATTAATTCCAGGCAAAACAAAAAGATGTGCAGGAATGGAAAACAATTGTAATTTACTACATGGCTAAGCCCTAAATAGCATACATGATCATCATGACGTAAGCACAAAATATCAATTTATTCCAACTTAAATTACCATGTAATAATATTAGAAAGACTAGATGGGAAGTATGTTTGTGTGTGTGTGTATTTGTATGTGTGTGTGTGTGCACACGGTAAAGAAGGAGCTAAAACTTTGTATTGCGTATTGGGAGGTTGATAGATAACTATCTAGGCTCGGCGCCTGTGGCTCAATGGGCTAAGGCGCCACCCACGTACACCTGAGCTGGCAGGTTGGAATCCAGCCTGGGCCAGCCAAACAACAATGACGGATGCAACCAAAAAATGGCCGGGCGTTGTGGCGGGTGCCTGTAGTCCCAGCTACTTGGGAGGCAGAGGCAGGAGACTCGCTTGAACCCAGGAATTGGAGGTTGCTGTGAGCTGTGATGCCATAGCACTCTATCCAGGGTGACA
>CAUYON010060309.1:0-14989 GCA_963573935.1 Arctocebus calabarensis
AAAAGTTTCATTAGAGAAGTCTGCAGTCACCGTGATGGATTTGCCCCTGTAGGTCAATTGGCGCTTACTCCTGGCAGCTTGCAGAATCTTTTCTTATGTCTTGACTTTGAACAGCTCCATTACAATGTGTCTTGGCGAAGCTGTATTTGAGTTGAGTCACTTGGGTTTCGATATCCCTCTGAAAGGAATGTGTCAGAATCATTGGTGATATTTGGGAAATTTTCATTTATCATATTGTCTAGTATGGCTTCCATTCCTTTGGGGCATTCTTTTCCCCCTTCTTTGATACCTATAACTGATATGTTTGAATGAGTCATAAAGTCCCATAATTCTGTCATTGAACATTCTGCTTTCTCTCTCTTCTTTTCTGCCTCTTTAACTATCTGAGTTATCTCAAGAGCTTTGTCCTCTACCTCTGAGATTCTTTCATCTGCACAGTCTAATGTGTTATTGATATTTTTAGTGCATCTTTAAGTTCCCTAATTGAATCCTTTAATTCCTTCAGCTCTGCTATATCCTTTCTATATTCTTCATATTGTTCATCTTTTATTTGATCCTGTTTTTGGATTTCCTTTTGGTTATTTTCCATTTTCTCAGAAATTTTCTTCATTGCTTTCATCATCTGTATTTTAAATTCCCCTTCTGTCATTTCTAACATTTCTCTATAGGTAGAATCCTCTGCAGTAGCTACCTCATTGTCCCTATGGGTTGCTCTGGACTGGTTTTTCATGTTGCAAGAATTTTTCTGCTGTTTCTTTCTCATGAATGTTTTCTTTTATCTGCTTCCTTGCCCTAATTTTCCTTTCACTTCCTCTTGCTCTTCAAGTTAGTGTTCCTCTGGCCTAAGGTTTTGATGAGTCTTTTGATATTAGAACCTTAAAAACTTCCAACCTCTGGGGTTGGGTTGTTCTCTTGAGGTCAGCAGCTCTTTGCCAGCCTGAGCAGACATGGCACCCCACCTCCACCAAATAGAAAGGAAAGAAAAAAATACTATAAATCAAACCAAAGCAAACAAACAGAAAATCTTATAGGATAAAATTGGGGAAAAAGCAAATAATAGGGGCAGAAGTTCCAAAAATGAACTACCAAAGATGAAGTTCTTATCATTAAGGAAGGCAACAATGGAAAATCATATTTACACTAGAAAAATGAAGAAAGAAAAAAAAGACTGAAAAATCTAAGGGGGGAAATGTTGGGGAAAAAAATCCAAAAACAAAGCAGTGTATATGTCTTGCTGGGCAACAGGTGATCTTCTGGGGTATGAGATGATAATCACAATGCTGGTACATCTGTATGAGATGGAGATTGGGGGCCTCTGCCGACTACTTTGCCCTCAAACCCTGCAGGAGTGAGAGCCTGAATCTTTCCTCAGTGTGCTTAAAAGACATTTTAAACCATTAACCTTGGCTAAGCAGAAGCTTTCCTAGGAAAGCACTAGTTGCTGGGATTTCTCCTAAAGTGGCTGCCCATTGTCCCATGAGCCAAAACCAGCCTAACTGTATGACCAAGGATCAAAAAAACCACTAGAAGCCCGCCCACTGGCAAACACTGAAAGTTCCACTCTTCCCCAGTGTCTCAGTACCAGCCTTTGGCACTGCTCATAGTCACTAGATCACTCACTTGCCCAAGGTCTCCCAGCCTGAGAGTCTCACTCTGCAACCCTGAGGGTGGAGCCTATAGGAGTAGTTCTCCCGCAATGGGTGGCTCACAGCCAAGCACTGTTAGCGCTGTTCTGGACTAGCAGTTCAGTCCCAGCCCTGGACAATGCTCAAAGTCACCTGTACTCTTGCCCAAGTTCTCCCAAGTTAATTCAACTGAGTGCCCAAGTCCAAACAAACAGAACAACCCACAGGGAAGGCTTTCCCTATCTGCAATCTCCCTGCTATTGTAGTTACAGCTGTGGCAGCCCATTCATAACCACTTGACACTTCTCCACTGCTTTTGTCCTCTTCCTGAGGTCCAGAAGTCTCTCGCTGTCTTCCTATGTCCCCAAAGGGGTGTTTCTGGCCAGAGTCCCCAAGCCAGAGATGCTTGGAGTCTTGCCTCCCCAATCTCACTGCTCCCGGTTGCAAAGAAGCTGTTACTTGGCCACCATCTTACTCTACCCACTGAGATAAATTTCTTATTCTAAGGAGAACAATGGAAAGTAATTTAGTCCAAGAGAGACGAGTCTCTTGATTTAGATTTCACAACTGTCCTTTAATTTTATCATTAATTTTTCCACCTTCCCAAAGGATTGGGGCCTCCAATAACTGTGTAGGTGATATTTTATGCCCAGGGCTTTAGATATATCCTGTGTAACAACTGCTTTGAAGGCCGGCCCATTATCACTTTGCAAACTCTGAGGCAGTCCAAACCTGGGGAAAATCTCATGTATTAAAAGCTTTACAACTTCCTGGGCCTTTTCTGTAAAAGTATCCACAAATACCAGCAAATATGGTATACCATTTACCTTAGGGAGATGTGAAATCCATTTGCCAATCTTCCCCTGGATATTTACCTTGTTTTTGTATACCTAGGGGAGCTAGATGATGGTTTGAAGGACTGTTTCTCTGACATACCTCACAAGTTCTTGTTATCTGTTTAATTTTTTTTTTTTTTATTGTTGGGGATTCATTGAGGGTACAAGAAACCATGTTACACTGATTGCATTTGTTGGGAAAGTCTCTCTTACAATCGTGTTTTGCCCCCAGAAGGTGTGGCACATACCAAGACCCTACCCCCTCTCTCCTTCCCTCTTTCTGCTCTTCCTTTCCCCACTGCTCCCTCATTCTTTGCTGTTTAATGGTTTTAAATAGGTTTTTTACATTAAAGAGAGCTTTAGCCATTTGATAGGTACTTTCAGTGCCAAATTGAAAAGACCAATGTAAAATTTTAAGTATTTTCTATTGACTTACAGCAGTTAATAGCAAGCTGTTATTTTGTAGCCAGCAGATGGAAGAAGTTAATAGTCTCTGGATAAGGCCCATTCCTTTTCTTTTGGGGGTATATTGAGGTGCATGATTCTAAAGTGATCCCTCCCAAATGAGGGGTGCCACAGAGGAAACTTTTCCCTTCTGTGCTGCTATTTTTTTCTCTTCATCAGTAAGTTGGTTATTTTCAGAAATATCATCTAAGGTTTTTTGGTGTCCCTTGCAATGAGTAACTGCTACTTCTTGGGGAACATGAACAGCTTGTAACAATCTGTCTATCATGATGATATTTTATGAGGGAGCCATTGGAAGTTAGGTATTGTTTTTCCTTCCAAATGGTAGCATAGGCATATAAAATGAGGAAGGCATATTTTGAGTCAGTGTATATACTGACACTTTTGCTTCTCCCAGTTTCTAAAGTTCAGGTTAAAGCTATTATCTCAGCTAATTGAAAACTGGTTCCTGAAGGGAGAGACCCACTCTCAATTACAGTATACTGAGTAACTACAGTATAGCCTGCTTTGTGAGCTCCTTGTTCTATGTAAGAACTTTCATCTGTATACAAACCATGTCTGGATTAGGTACTTTTTTTGATTGGGAGAGATGGTGGGATTTTTAAATTTAATTTTGACTGGTTGAGTATATCTTGCTCTTCCCACCTGTCCCTTGGTAGCCCATAATTCTGGGTAAATTTCTGTCTCTAAGAGAAGTTATAGAATAGGATCTTGTCCCATATTCATATAAATGGTTGTGCCTATTTTAGTTAGTATGTCCTTCCCCAAAACGGAGCAGGACTTTCAGGCATGATTAGGCAGGTGTGAGAGAACAGCCAGTCACCCCAATTTCAGCTTAAAGGCAAAGAGAAAAATTTGATAAACCAGCTTTCTAGATACCCCTTGTATAGTTACAGATTTGGGGGGTAGAAGACCAAGGTTAGGGAGGAGTACACAAGAGGTTGCTTGGGTTTCCAGGAGAAATTCTGTCTACTGGCTCTCCACTCTGATGTAAACCGAGGGCTCTTGAGGGGTGATGACAAAAGCTGGAGCCATGAGATCTGCCCCCAAGCAACCTCAGTCCAGTTTTGGCACTGATGGGATCACTGTCCCAGGAGGCCTTTGCCTCTGAGGATAGGCTACCCTCCAGTGATCACCCTTGCATTCTGGACAGGGGCCAGGTGGCTTGCACAGCTGGTGGTGCTGCTGGGGGGCAGTCTTTCCTGAAGTGGCCAGTCTGACTACATTGGAAGCACTTGCTCTTAGCTCTTCTGGCTTCCCTCTGCCCCTGAATGGTGCCCATTTTTCGGAGTGCCATTACTAGAGCTGTGATTCTTTTTCTATCCCTTCTCTCTCTTTCCTCCTCTTTTTCCTGATCTCAGTTATAAAAGACCACTGTGGCCATTTTAAGAAGATTCTCCAGGTTATGATCTAGGCCTACAGCCAATTTCTGGAGTTTTCCTTATCCTCCCGCCTGAGGAATACGTTTATCTTTTAAAATAATTTGACCCTCTAAGGAGTCAGGTATCAAGTGAGTGTCTTTTATTATTGCCTCCCTAAGCCACTTGAGAAAGGCTAAGGGATTCTCATTTTATTCCTGGTAAATAGTAGACAACTTAGAATAATTTATAGGCTTTTTCTTGGATTGACGTAAACTTTCTAGGATACATATTAGAAAATGTTTATGCCACCAGTCACCTTATTTCTCAGGGTCCCATTCAGGATCCTCAAAGGGAACTGCCTGTCTTCCTCTGGAGTATCTGTCTCTTTCCTCAGGAGACATACTGCTATCAGTTTGGACATGAACTGCAAATCACCCTACTTTCTAGCTTCATCTAAGACTTCCATTTTTCTCATTAAAAGTTAAAATTTGAGATGGGGGAAGGGGAGAGCACCGAGAGGAGGAGGAAAGGGAGCAGAGAGAGGTAAGGAGGGAGGGGGTGGGGTCTCAAAGTGTGACACACCTGTTGGAGATAAGACACAGTTGTAATAGGGTTTTTACCTAACAAATGCAATCAGTGTAACCTGGTTTCTTATACCTCCAATGAAACCTCAACAATAAAAAAAAAGTAGTTAAAATTTGATCTAATAGTAGAGAGAGGTCAAAGCTGTGTTCTAACCCTTGCAGAATATCTGTGTGCCTATCAGGATCATCAGAAAATTTTCCTACATCTACATAAATCTGTTTTAAATCTGCCAGAGAAAAAAGAGTGTATACTTGTGCATTTCCTCTCTCACCACTCACAGTCTCAACCAAGGGACATAACGACAGATACAGTTGCCTTCTGCGGGCCCCAATAGGACCAGAGGAATCTCTAACAGCCTTCTTCCTGGGGTTTCTAAATGTGCTAAGGAAGGTATGGGAGAAGTAGATGGGGGGTTTGAACTAGGTGGTGACAGTGTCTGTTTTGGGAATCCCTGACCATTTAGGGAAGTTACTATAGCTTGGAGAGCTGAAGCTGACAGGTTTTACACAGTTGGGGGTTGTCCCTGAGGAAAAAGAAAGCTTGCACATATGTAATTCATATCATTTCCTTTCTTGTTTACTATAATTTGGAATACCTTCCTGTAATTATCATTCACCATTGGAAAGTTGATACTAAGGCCAGGCCTGGGTGCAGAAGAAAACCATACATTCTTTTTTCAGTGTCTAGGGATCAAACATGTCCCAACATAACCCAGCAGGGTGTTCTGGCAGCACAGGCTGAAAAATCAGGTATCCAGGAGCATGGTCCCACCTGATGTCAGTTCTCTTGGCAAGAGAATATGTTACTTGGGTGTTCTCTTAGTGGGAAAGAACAAATGTCCAGCGTCTTAATCAATCCCATTCTGTATTCTTGGGTTATCAAAGCATCCTCTGACTAACCAAGAAGCCTTTTGGCCAAACAAAAGGAAGCATCCTTCCAACGCTTGGGGAAGAATCCCTGAGGAGAGTGGCCTCCTCAGCCCCTACACTTGTCTGAATTTAGCTACAATTACCAGTGGAGCGCTTTGTATCTGCTGGCTGTCCTGTGTTCATCACTTGCCAGCAACACAGGTCTGAGAAATCGGGTATCAGGGACACCAGATTCAGAAATCAGGTATCAGGTACCACCTGATGCAATTTTTGTCCCTTCATGCACATGCCCCAGAGTGTCAATCAGTGGGGATGAGCCCCGCCCTGGAGAAACCAGCTTTGTGGTGCTTGCCTATTTAACCTTTTATAATTTCTACAAGCTTTTTCCAATCCCCAGTAACAAAGGAAAACAGGCTTTCTCTCAGGAGCATGTCTTAAATGCTATGTTTTCCAACCTCCCTTTCTTTCCCCAAAGTTAACAAATCAGGAGTGAGAGACATTTGGGAACTTTTGCATTAGAATTAGTTACAACCAGCCAGAGTCTTAATCGCTGCCTATTTTTGCCTTGGGGAGTTGCCCTGGGCTTCCCTTCACAGGCCTGTTTGCCCAGAGAAGCTGTGTAGGGGATTCATTTTGCCCTTTGTTTGGGGCTGACTTCTAGGCCTCTGTTAGCCTGGTTAAACTTTTTTTCTCCAACACACAAAAAGCCAATCAAATTTAATTTGCAATGAAAAGCAATAAAAAGAACCTTACAACACATGTGCAACATTTGAAGCACACTTAAAACATCTGAAAAATACCAGAATAAGCCAGTATAAACCTAACTAAATACATAATGCAATCCTTTACCAACATCAAACAAAGTGGGCAAACTGCAAGGAGAGAGAGAAAAGCAGCAGGGGTCTATCGAGAAAAGTAGAAATAGTTTGTGACCATGGAAGAGAAGAGAAGATAGTAAAGGAGTTGGAAGAACATGTTTTTCAGAAGGTCCTCCAGTGTTCTGGGGTCAGAATTTTTGCTGGGAACCCCAGGACCTCTGGGTGCTAGGAGTGAATACAGAACAGTTTCAAAAGCCTTCTAACATTGCCTTGAGCTCCTTTCTGGAACCAAAGAGAATTAGAAAGTTCATTCCCCACAGCCTTTTGCCTGTGATCTGGAGGCAGCAGCAGCACTATGCACCTTTACTGGCTGATGGGCATCAAACTTATTAGTCTTCATTATTATAACTATGAGAAAATCAGGATAGAGGTAAGTAGTCCCATTGCTTACCACGGATTTTCTATCTTTTATGGGCCCCCAAAATATGACTTCAGAATTTCATCTTCAGTAGATCCTTGGTCTCGGTGATTTAAAGAATGAATCTGTGAACCACAGATCAGTGTTAAGACAGGCTTTATTTTACAGAAAAGAGTACAGAGAAAAAAGCACCAAAACTCCTGGCAAAGAGAAAAACCTCAGTGGGAAGAAGCCCCTTTCTCTCTTTGTCTGGGTTCTTTGTCCAGAGGTATGTAAGTGGTTGCATGGGTCCTCTGTAGTTACATTTGGCCAGGACTGGGTAACAAAGGAATGGAAATAATCCCTTTGGTTCCCAGGCCTAGGAATGAAATTGTCCAGGCCTAGGAAACTTACATGAAATTGACCAGGCCTGGGAACTGGGAATTCCCTGTTTTAGCTGCAGGTAAAAGGGGAGGGAGACACTACAGTGCTGGTGTCTCCCCAGAAGTTGTCTGGCTGGCCACTCTGGCTACTGGAGCCTCCTGCACCCAGCCTGCTGGTTCCTCTGCTGGCTGGCCACTCTGGCTTCTGGAGCCTCCTGCCCCCAGCCTGCTGGTTCCTCTGCTGGCTGTGTCCTCCACCACCAGGGTGGAGGTGACAGGTCCACCCCTTAGCTCCACAGAGCAGACTAGGGTGCCACCCACCCTTTATCAACAGGACAGTAAGGGAGGCTATGTGGAAGAATTCCAAGCTGCCCTGTGGTCTAAAGTGGGAGAGTGGGGGGCCCCCTCAAGGCAGGGGCCTGCTGCTGTGAGAAGCCAGTCTCCCACGTATGTTCTCACTGCCTCCACTTCCATGAATCAGCATTTTGTATCAGCATGGCGGCTTCTTGTTCCAGTTTGCTACTGCCCTGTCTTATTAGCATAGGTCAAGCTAAGACCAACATGTTATGCGATAGAGCACACTAGGCTCAGGCTGTTGTGCCTAAATGGTGGCGTGGGGTCCTTTCCCCAAATCACCCATTAACCAAGTCTGATGCAAAAGCAAGAGGCAAAAAAATTTACTGGTTAACCAAGGTTTTCCACTCCTGACAAGGCAGGATGGCAGAAAAGCCTCACCCACCCGGGGAAGAGCAGTTTTAAGGGTACAGAAAGGAACAAAGGGAGGGGGTGTTGGGTGCGAACTGCTGGGGAGAGCTGATAGGGGGCATAAGGACCTGGGGAAATATTTACTATGGGGGGGCGGGGAAATGGCCTGTGTTAAACTCCCTTATTGCTTGGGGAGGACATACTGGAGCCGCAAGGGCTTGAGGAAGCAGGCTGCCTATCACCTTGGTATTTGGGTGTAAATTAGCTCTTTGGTATGCAGCCATAAACTAACCTTTGATGTGTAGATTCGAATCAAAGGCTGTGGGGCAAGGTAGAATTAGTTTTAACAAAGTGGAATCAGCTTGGTTCTTTCAAGGTGAGGCAACCTTGTTAGCAGGGTCAAAGCCCAGGAAAGTACTTCCAAATGGGATAATTAAGGGAGGCTTGGAGACAAAGAAACCAGGGCTTTCTCCTGTCTTTATTTGGATCCCTGTAAGCAGAGAATCAGATTAAGGTGTGGGGGCAGATAATCCGTTTGGCAGATGAACCAAGGAAGCAAGGGTGAGGGATTGAGGAGAGGAAAATGGGACAGGAGCAAATATAAGGTGCACTGCTGAGGTCTCCTTAAGTAGGGGAAACTCAGTTTGGCCCCAGGCCCTGAGAAAACTCAGAAATGTCCCCTGAAGAATGAGAGTCTGAAGCATTTATCCACTGGCTCTTCTCTTGATTGAGAACATCCCTTAAAAATTAACTCCCATCATCTTCTAGGCCAGGAGACTGTGCCAGAGAAAGCCAATGCCTGAGGTGACATACTGTCAGTGGCAAGTGAGTCCCAGCCTATATAAACCTGCCCATCTCAGCCCAGACCAACTCTGTGGGCACAGAGTTGAAATGAGAGGAGGGGGCAGCACAGGCATTTGCTACAGCTGTGCAGGGAAATTGCAAAGTAACTTCAACCTCAGCACCTTGTTTCAATTCTTCTCTTGGTAAACCCTCCCTATCACCCCAGGTCCCACCAATATAAAATCCTACTAGGATGGTGCATGGAACACTTCAGTTAGGTGTGATTTCCCATCTTGTCTCTGAAAGCATTTGCCCAATAATGGAGACATCCCAAATTCAGCTAGAGTCTCATCAGATAAGAACTCAGGACAAGGCTTCCTTTCCCCAGGTATGTTTTTCTGTGCGTTTTGAAGACCAGTTGGTTGTAGGTAGATGGTTTCATATCTGGGTACCCTATTCTGTTCCACTGGTCTTGGTCTCTGTTTTTATACCCATACCATGCTATTTTGGAATCTGTAGCCTTGTAAAATGATACAAAGGCTGGTATTGTTCTTAGGTCCCTCTGGGGCTAGTCTCAGCCTACAAGATATATTTTTCTTGTGGTAGGTTTGCTTTTGCTCTGTAGTAAATGAATGTTATTTTGATGACTTAATATTCGTGATCACTCCATCATCAGCTAGGCTGGGCTCATTCTTGGCACTGGGAGGCAAGAACCAGGGGACATCCAACTTCCAAGGGACTTAACATCCTGGTGCTTAAACCTGGGATTTCCTGCTCATTTTAGGGACTATGTCTAACTCCAGTAATGAAAGATGACTGAGGGACATGTGTTTGTAGGAAGCCACCTTTTTCTGTTTGTTGAAGGAGGCTTAGCAGCCTTGTCTTTGTGGTGTCCTGATTCCCCTTTCCCTGTGTTCCATCCCTAAACTGGCAGACCCTCTGTCTGTCTCCTCCCTCCCCTACCCCTAAGAAGTGGAGGGTAAATTACAAGCCTCTGTGTATTCCACAGCTTCTCTGGTTAAGTTTGGCTCATTCTTTTTCCTGTGTTTCCCAGCTGCCCTACCCCTGAACTGCAAAAGCTGTCCTCTGGATATTGCTACATTTGTATCACGGTGTTGTATCTTTCCTGGGCAAGCCTCTGTGTTTGTTTTCCAGCTGCACTAATTCTGATTTGCCTGTTTTGGGCCATTATTGTTTTGCTAACTGAGAGAGAAAGGGAAGGTGGAAACACAGTAGTTCTCAGCCAGGTTTAGGGGCTTCACTACCACAATGTCTGAAAATGTCAGTTCAGGATGGGGTGGGGAGCATCCCAGGAGACTCCCCCATGAGACCCCCGCCCCCCTGAGAAACTGGAATGGCTAATTTAGAGGGTTGGAAAACAGAGTGCTTATTTTTGTTTTGTCTTCTGACTGGAGTTTGGGGCAAAACATTGGATTTGTATTTGTGTGATTTGTGATAAGTAGGGCGATTTCTGGTATCAGTGGTTAGGTGAGAGTAGCCAGGTTGTCTAATTCTGAGTTGTAGGTATTGACAAAAATGCTCCTGTGTTTAATTTTGAGGTCTTCCTAGTATGAATGTCTGATTTCATAGGTCACGGAATAATAAATTGGATAAATATAAATAAAATAGATACCAATAGATTTTTGTAAGGGACAATTCAGGATTTCCTTTCTTAGCGTTTTCACCGCACTTTAAAACTGGTGATTGGAAGTCTGGAAGCACGTGGTTCTGCATATGAGGTGAATCAGGGAGGAGGATATATTGTGAAAAAGGAATGAAATGTGCTCCTAGTGAGGAAATACATGTGCAATGCCATTTAAGTCACAGGTTGTTTCAAAGTTGATTCAATGTATGGATTTGAAAAAACAAAATAGATTAAAAAGAGGAATAGAAAAGGCTATGAATTTATAAATGTGTTTTTGCAAAGAAAGGACTAAACATAGAGAAACAGTTTTGTGTGGGAACCAAAGGCCCACAGCTGGCTCAGGACTTTAGAGGGACCTACCTGTGCTACTGTTATGAAAAGGAGAGAAGGTCACAGAGGAAAAGTTCAAGTGATACACTACTCAGTCAGAAAACATAACAGGACAAGTGATCCCCTGGGGTAATTTGGGGACCACAGTCAGGTCACTCTCTGACTCTCTATATAGTTTGGTTCACAGGACTGTGTTCTCCTACTTGGGATAATCAACAAGCAAGGACCGCAAGTCCCCATTGTTCCTTGTGAAGATGTTAAGCAGGTGACATCAGTGTGGGGAGGCCATGCACAGTGTGTGTGCCTCTGCCCTGCACATGGCCCAGAGACTCCTGTGTTGCTGTTGGATGACCTTGGTAGTTCCCTCACGGCCCCCTTCCATTGAGTGCTTCTCATTAACTCCGAGTACTACACTGTTCCAGGCTGCCTAAACTAGAGTTTACACAGCTGTGCAGGGAGGACGCGAAATAGCAAAATACCCAGGACTTGGCTTTCTGGAGTAAGCACTGATTTCAAAGAAAACAGGAGTTGACTGAGAATCATTCCCCACCCCCCACAATCATGGAGGAAAAGGGCAGGGACGGGACAAGTGCCCAGGAGTCACAGTCCAGACTCAGTGGTGTCCCACATGGTTGGGAGGGCAGGCATAGGGGGAAACCAGGCCATGTTTCAGCTCAGTCCACGGTGGTTAGGAGGCCTCTGCAGGCCACAGGCTGCTTGTCTGGCTCCCCACCCAGCTGGAGACCTCACCTGGCTGACCACCCACACCATGTTTCAGGATCCCGGGAGCTCAGGACCTTCTTGCTCTCCAAAGAAACATTTGAAGTGGACTCTCAGGTATTTTGAAATGTGCCCTACATTCTCCTTAACCTGGCCACCCTGCTGTGCAATGGATGTCAGGGCTTCTTCCTGTAGGAAACTTTGTTCCCTGCGATCACCTGCCCCACAATCCCTCCCTGTGACCACCACCCATGTCATAATCAAGCTACTTCTATGACATCAGCTCTTCCGAGGCAACACATCTGTGACCGCATGCTGCATCTGCCTGTGGGGATGGGGGTGTTAGCTTTCCACACACACCCGAACTTCACCTTGTGCCCCACACATGTGAACACAGAAAAAGATATAATTTCAATTTCAATTTCTTTATTGAAAATCCACTAAAACTGTAAGACATGAAAGGAGAAAGCTTGGCAGCCCCACACTTGCTTGTCTCGGCCTCAGGTCTCCTGGCTGGTCATAGGCACCACCTTGTTCTAGCACCGGATCTTCTGGGCCAGTGGGAGGCAGAACATTTTGTGAAAGAAATTCGCAATCCTCCTGGTGCAGCCCCTCCGGCCCTGGACAGCTTCAGTGGTGTGGTCCTCCACTACCTGCCCAGCTGGGAGGGAGGGGTCTTGTCTGGGTCTTGCCTCAGCTCTCGTGTCTCCTTCTGGGCCTCCCCTAAGGTGGCAGGTGCTGGGGGAGGGAATGGACACAGGGCCAGGCTGGGGGGCACAAATGGGACTGGGTGGGGTGGCGGTCTCTGGTGGGGTGTCTGTCGCTACCATGCGTGGCCTCTTGCTGTCTTGCCCAGCCTGGATCCAGGGGTCTTCCATCATCTGGCGGAGGGTGGGTCTCTTGCTGGGGTCAGGGTTTAGGAGCTTTTGGATAAAGGATTTTAATTTGGGGGTAGTGAAAGCAAGTGTTGTATAGGTGGTACTTAAGACCAACATTTTTAGTTTCTCTGAGTCCCGTCCGTAAAATGGGGCGGTCCCGGCTGCCATTGTATAGAGGATGACTCCAAGGCTCCAGATTTCTGCCTCTGGTCCCTTGTAGTTCTGCCGTAGGAAAACTTCTGGGGCCAAGTACCGGGGGGTGCCACAAAATCTTGTGACCATCTCAACTTCCGTGAAGGTTGTGGCCAAGCCAAAGTCAGCTAGTTTCACATTGTTTTGTGAATCCAACAAAATGTTGTCAAGCTTCAGATCCCTGTGCAAGATGCCCTCTTCGTGCAGGTACTCCACCGCTTTCAGTATCTGCAAGAATATGGCTCGGGCCTCCCCCTCCTCCCTCTGGCCAGATGTGTCTATTCTGTCAGCCAGGTCACCACCACTTGCATGTTCCATTATTAGGTACACCTGATCCTTACCCTCTATGACCTCCAGCAGCTTGATGATATTGGGGTGGTTCAAGTACTTCATGATCTCAGGCTCTGAAGATGCACAAGCACGGTGTTTGCTGATGGTCTTCACCGCCACCTCAGTCCCAGTTGGAAGGTGCCGAGCCAGCTTCACCTCCCCAAAGCTGCCCTGGCCAAGGGTCTTTAAGAACTCATAGTCCTGGAGGACCTCCTTGTCCAGAGACATGGAGGCCACCCCAGGCACCATGGGGAGCCTGACTACTCTACCACTACGCTAGATAAGCTACACTAAATAACTAATCAAAAACAACTATACTCACTATGCTAAAGACACTAACAAACTATACTAACTGGGGCACTAAATAGGCTAACACTACTAATGAAAGCTAACTAGGATAAAAATAATATGTGAACTTAGGCTAACAAAACAAATAACACTATGCTAAGAATACTATCTACACTATGCTAAACTACTCACTGGGATAACTGCAAGAACTACGATCAAGGAAACACACTGAGGTCAAGTCCACAGGTCACTGAAAGAAGCTTCCTGGGCTGTAGCGACCAAAGACCCAGGCCCAGTTGGGGGCTTATGTAGTCCTTAGCCTCAATGGCTCTCTATGAGGTCAGAGGCTCAGAGAAATGGGCCAATCAAAATTGGGGATAACACAGGGTGGAGTTTTTTTTCCTTATATGGGCACAAAGACATTTTCCTCTTGAAAGAGAAACAAGTGCTTCTTGTTTACATGGGTCATAAAGATTGATATTTGGTTTATTAGAAATTAAATCTTATATAACATTTCAGTGGCCATTTCACTTCTAATTTGAAAATCTGTAATAACTTAAGGTTTTTAGAGACCTCATTATGTCTATATGGGAAGTGTTCAATTCCTTTTTCTTTAAATTTGGGTTGGTGTTAGAAAGATGCTATAAATAGCTGCCATCATGATACTATACAGTAGTATTTTGGGGTGTATGATACACAATAAGGTCTGTTATTAATGTCTATTGAGCTGATAGGAAGATAACACTCGTCATTTTTTCACATGGTTGACATAAGAATTTGTCATTAAAAACCTTATAGTCGGACATCAATTGGCTGAAACATTCAAAGTCATGGGGTAGAAAAACATTCTGTTTACCAAGAGTCCAATATCCAAGAAACTGTACTTCAAAAATGAGGAAGAAATTTAGACGTTTGTCAGATATCCAAAAGATGAGTACCAGCAGCCCTGCCCTACCATGGAAGGAGTCCTCTGGTTGAAAAGAAAGGACCCTAGATAGGAACTCAAAGCTTGATGAAGAAATAAAGATGTCTGATAAAGGCATTGGACAGTTTTAAAGCCTAGTACTATTTTTGTCTTGTACTTGATTTAAGAGACTAATGTATCAAAAAAGGCTATTGTGAGTGGATGTTTTAGACACATGTCACCTAGAGACACCAATAACTGAAAGAGAAATTAGGTTAGAGAAAGAAATAAAAGGCACTCAAATTGAAAAGGAAGGTGTAAAGTGATTGGTTTGTAAATGGCATGATCTCATATGTAGAAAACACTTTAGAGTCCACAAAAGAAGTATAATAACCAATGTTAATTTAGGAAAGGGTCAGGTATATGGAATCTCAATGGACCCCAAATAAAACAATCTTGAAAAAGTATAAAATTGGAGGTCTTACACTTCTTGTTTTCAAAACTCATTATAAGCTTTTGAGTTCAAAACAGAGTGGTACTGGCACGGGCAGACTTAAAGAGCAATGAAATAGAACACTGAGCCCAGAAATAACCTGCTCCTGGATGGTCACATGATTTTACAAGGGTGCCATGAGCACCCAGTGGGTAAAGGACAGTCTCTTTAGAAAATGGTACTGGGATACTGGGATGACTGGACATCCACATGCAAGAGAATGAGATGGACCCTGACTTTACACCATATGCAAAAATTAACTCACAGTGAGTTGAGGACTTAAATGTTAAAGGTTGAAACTATGAAACTCCATTTGGCATTGATTTTTTGCCTATACTACCAAAAGCACAGGTTACATATTTACGGTAGGTAAATAATACAA
>CAUYON010060310.1:0-57295 GCA_963573935.1 Arctocebus calabarensis
ATGGCATTTTCTTGATCACTATATAAAGACATTGATACTCTACATTTAATAAGTTTCCCCAGTACCCTGCTAAGATGCACCGTAGGTGTGATCCCACCAATTGCCCTCCCTCCACCCATACTCCCCCCTCCCCCTCCCCAACATTCACTTTTACTCATTGTCTAATCCTTTGTTTCCTTATGGTCAAACCTCTGGAATCAGGGGTGTGGTCATGCTATTTCTACCCCTCACCTCCCTCAGAATTCACTTGTGAGCCACTGATCATCTCAAGGGCTCAGTGTATGCCTGGTCACCATCAGTGGCTTTTTAAAAAGTCATCAATTACTCATGTTTTCCAGTATTCTGCCTTTGTTAAGACTGCTCCTCTGCAGTATTTAAAACTGTTTGCCATCCTTCCTTTGTGTGTTTTTTTTGTGCCAACGATTCTTAGCCAATTTGGAGGTCTAAGACATCTTTGAGCCCCTGATGAAAACTTTGCATCCCTTCTCCACAAAAAATCTGTTAACCAACACAAACATTGCGTATTATTTCAGGGGATGTGTTCATGATTAAGAATCTCTTGATGACCTGTGACAATGAGTTCTGCCTATATTTGTTCTTTGTCTTCTTCATGGACCCTGACCTATGCCTAGCGGTTCAATATGACACCTTCTTCCAGAGATCAGACTATTTCCATCCTCTTTTCTGTTCTATAAACTCCACCAGTGTGACTTTATTTGCTCTCAGGTCCTGTATGCCAACACCCCCCAACCTCCCTTAAAGTCCTTCAAAGGTAATTCTTCATCTCTATGGCACATCTCTGGAGTGAAAGACCTCTGTTATCTGGGGTTACCTACTTTTTGGCCTCTTCTTTTCCCTTTCTAGACTGTTCTGACATAATTTCCTACTGTGATTCACATATTTTTGTTTTGCTCCTGTGCTTCCTAATTCTCTCTCCCATTCTAATTTTAATTAGCTCTTTTGTAATAGTCACTCCTCTATAGATATGGAAGTGTAAAATTTCCAGTGAGGAATATGTAACAGGGATTGGCCCAAGAAAACATCTCCTATCTCTTTTAAACTCCCCCTACTCTTATTGGGAACTGAAATCTGCACCCCTGCCTTGAGTGGTGGTTGGAGCAGGTGGATGTCTTTTGTTCTTTATGCTACAGGAGATGTGCAGCCGAAATATCTGGAGGCCTGGAGGGGCCTCCCAGGTGGGTGGAGGTCATGGCTTAGTCTTCAGCAAAGATGGGATGATGTGCATTTAAACTGACAATAGCCTAGAACTGAGGGCCCACCCTATAAAGGTTGGTATTTCTGCTCATCTGCAGGAAATTTGGACTTTGAGATGATAGTCCTCCTTTTATCCTCCTTTGCCAGCCACATAATGAACTTCTCTTTCCTTCTCAACCACTTATTCTCGTTCTTCTCGTGTGGCTTCATGGACCAATCTGAACTTTGGTAACACTTGAAGGATTCGGACAACATCTCCTGGGCTCCCTGAGGGGAAAGGCCTGCCCTGGCTGGAGAAGGACCCCATCTGTGCTCTCCAGTAGTCTGTGCGTATCTCATTAGGCCGTCCTAGTGGGCTGAGGGGAGAAGAGTTGGTGAGGAAATGAATTCAATATGCATAGACAACTGTTCCTCATCGAGGGCTATGATGTGTCAGTCTCCCTCAATAGGCAGTGAGTGCCTTTAGGATGGCAGCCTGTGCTTTGTTCACTTTTGTAGCATCAGTTGCAAAGCAAATGAAATTGAATCAAGCGCCATATGTGTTGCTAGGGCAAACCTCACCTGAAGCCTCCCCATGGGCTTGTCAGCTGCATGAACTGATGTACATTCCCTTTATTATATGAGTGGTGTTTTGCATGAATTGTAGTTGAGGACATCCTAGCTGATGTGGTATGGTATTCAACACTGTTCTCCTGCCATCCAATCCCTCCCCCGCTGTTCCTGTGTAACTTGGTCTTGCTCATCTTAACAGTGAGGACTTACTCTGGTTTGCTGGGCTGATAGCCACATTCTGTATCTTAAAGTGAAAGTTCTATGGACATATGGCTTTTATTTGCTAACTGATGCTATAAATTACCCTCCTTTGGGGGCGAAAAATTTAAACAAAATATTTAAGCAGATAATCCTTTAAATAAAAACAGTATACTCAATTATTAAAGAAGTAAAAGTTCCAAATAAGCATACAAGGAAATAAAAAGGCCTAGGTATTTATCAAAAAAAATTTTAGGAAGAGAACAATGTAGCCGGGCATTTTGGCAGCTAAGGGCTGCATTCTGGCAAGCAGCGGGCTGGTGTGCGGAAGAGAAAAGGTCTGGTTCTGGGGAATTCCTTGCCCGGATGTTCTACTAACCTGGATGACTTTGGGGAGGCTTCATCCCCTCCTGGACCCAAATTTCTTCTTCTGTGAAATGAAGGAAGAGCAGCAGATGGTCCCCCAGGTCCTCTCTGGCTCTAAACATCCATGATGTATGGAGGTTTGAATTCGATTGATTCTTTTCCAGACTCTTTTGTATGTGCCGGCCCAGGCCCAGCTCTCCCTGCTCAGCCTTTCTGACAGTGATAAGTTGCAAAGTCATAGAGAAGGGAGTTTTCTGTCTTCAATTCATGAGACACATCCAGCTCTATTACTTGGGGTAACTCAATTCAATTCACATTTGATTCAATGTTGACTGAATAGTTACTTCTGCCAAATTACAAAGGAGGCTCCTGGTTTCCCTTGTGAACCTCGAGGAGTCTGATTGCATTCTGCTCCCTCTCCCTCCATCAACGAGCTCTTATTGATTATCTACCATAGCCTAGGTATTGAGCATTACAGATAAATGAGACTCCTGTCTGTTGAGGGTGTAGCAAATAGTGTTTTAAATAAAAACAGGCTCTGGTGTCAGTCTTACCTGGGCTAGATTCCTCGCTTACTGTAGAACTTTGGTAAAGTATAAGTCCATTTACTCTGTTAAGTTTGGTTTTTTAACTCTGTAAGAGTAGGGATTAAGAGTGGTATCTATTTTTCAGGGTATGTGTAAAGATTCAATATGTAAAGGCCAACACATAGCAAGTGCTCAATGTAGAGACAGTTTAGTTGCTCACGTGTCCCAAAACATGAAATCTAATAACTGACTTAATGTGTATGTAAAAATGTTTAGCTTTGTGTTATTCTAAGCTTTCCTTTCCTTTTTATCTCTCTTCTTTCCCTCCTGTTTTCCTTCTAGGGTTTCTTTCTTTCTTCCTATGGTTCAAAAAATATTTAGCACATCCTTTTAGTTGTGCCAGGAGTTGGGTATACATTGTGGAACAGAACAGACTTTGAAGCCGGATTTGGGAAAGCCATGTGGCACCATGAGGAAACAAACAGGGATAGAGAAACGATATTGGTGACGGTGTCAGAACCTGCTTAGGACACTCGGGGGTGGGGGGGAGGGCGTTCTAGGAAGGTGACATTTAAGCTGGACCTGGAGGCCAGAGGGAGCAAACCCCTTGGCAAAAAGGGATCAGAGCCTTCCAGGTAGACCATCCAACATGTGCCAAGGCCCCGAGGGCCCCAGGAAGGGGAAGGAAGCCAGTGTGGCAGGTGAAGAGTTGGTGATGAGATGGGATGAGGCTAGGAAAGAAGACTGCTGGGGCTTATGAGGTGTCATGAGAGTGGGACGCAAATAGAAATATCTCAGCATGGATACAACAACACTGGATTTAGATTCTAAAAGAAAATTCTGGATGCCATTTGGTAGGAAAGGACAACCAGGGACGTTGGTTAGAAGGCAATTGCATTCTAGAAATAAGGGTGGCTACCAGGGTAGTTGCAGAGGGAAGAGCTGGAGAGAAGATTGGAGACACTGATTGGAGGTGGTACTCTAAGGACTTCGTGATGAATTGAATACTGGTGGGAAGGAGGGAGAGGGAGGAATCAAGGATGACTCCCAGATTTGTGACTAGGCAATTAGTTACTATAACATTTGTTTATTGTGATGAAGGTAGGAAAGGAATAAGAGAAAATCAACTACATGGGATTCCAAGGTACATTTGAGTTATTAGTGAGCCATCAAGAGGTAATGAGCATATAAATGTGGAGTCCAGGAAGAAGTCTGTGCTGAGGTTAAATTTTGGGAGTCTTAAGCAATCTCTTGTTTAACCATACTTGTCACGCATTTGTTATTCCCGGATAGGTGCTGGAAATAGATCATTCTAGAACACAAAGAGCCTGCTCTCATGCAGCTTACCTTCCAGCAATGGAGACAGACAGCAAATAAATAATGACTGAATTGGATAAGTGATGAAAAAGAGTAGGCCCGGAGGCTTTGAAGACCCCCTGAGCAGGGAAGGACTTTCTGAGGAGGTGATATCTTAGGAAAGGATATGAAGATTTAGGAGAGGGACATTTTAGGAGTTAGTTCAAAGTTGAAAAGCCAGGAGCCAGAGAAGGGATTGGCAGGCAGGTCCATCACTGCTGGATCAGGGGAGTTGAAAGACTGTGGACAGCCCAACCCAGAGGTCAGAGACCTCCACCATTTCGTCAGTTAGGAGAGGAGAAACCAGAGACGTAGGGGTATCCAGAAAGCTGCTTGAACTTTAAGCCCTGGAAACTGGGAATCAAGCTTGTATTGGTGTTAGGGACTTGGAAGTCATAAATTACAAATTCAGCAGCTAAAGTCCAGGAGAAGCCAGACGCATTTATCTCCGCACATGGAATGAACAGAGAACTAAACCGAGTGTTGGCAGAGGATGAACACACCCCAGAGGAATCACAGAATGGGAGATCTGAGCAGTTGGATGGAAAGTGAGACAGACAGGCTGGGGGAGGGACTATGTTATGAAGGACAAGGTGGTCCCTGAGTCAGGAGCAGGTCAGAGTTCAAGTGTAGAAGAGAAGGAAGATGAACAGTTGGAAATAGCCTGGAATGATGGGACGGGAAGTTGAATGGCAGAGGGAAGAAAACAACTGGGAATTGCTTTAAAATGTTTGCAATGAAAGCAAAGATAGATTTTGGAATAATTTGAGAAGGAGGAAGGATTTGAACAGTTTTCAAGAATTCATTCTTTTCCTTCCAATGGGCTCTGCACCAAATCTGGACCTCTTGGCTTTTTGGAAATTTGTGATGCTGATACGAAGACAGCTTTTCTCCACTTGGCCCTGAACTTTTTCTTTTGGCTCGTATAAAAAGCAAACAGCTCAATCAGGCAAGCAAGCCTGGTAGTTGATCCAGAATATTCTCCACCTTTACTCTATACCGACTGGTGCTTCCATCACAGCCTTTCTGATTCCCAGTTGGTGTGCCAGACATCTCCTCTTAGTAGGTGCACGGTACGTAGCTGTGGTTTGGTCGGATGGGTTTAATGTGCAAAGGACTTTGAGGCTCCTATGAACAAGTTGGCAGCGTGTCCTCATGTGATACGGGTGTGAAGTGACTATTCAGTTTATGGCGTGTCATATCATGGGCCCGCTGTGTGCCACGGAAGAGTTCCCTTTGAGGACTGATATACCTTTGACTATTCTTTTTCAAGCATGAGAAATTTTCTTTGCAAATACCTCACTCTTCTAATTGCGTTTAGAAACAGGTAATGCTTTAAAAAGTCACATAATACCAAGTAGCAGGTACCGGGGAAGTGGAAATACAGTGTATCCAGTGTGTGTTTGCCTCCTCTGAGACTCAAGATGTCAAACTGTGTTACTTTGGTTATTGCTTTACAGTATTTCAAATCGTGTTACATTATATGATGCCACCCTGGAATATGAAGTGAGCCCAAAGCTGTCTGGTAATGGGCAAACACAAGGGTTGCCTGACAGTATGAATTATCCTTGAGTGGTTTGGCATAAAGTAATCACACCACTCTTTAGGGAGAGAGGAGGGAAATAAAACCAGAGCTAGACACTCTGGACCAAGCAGCACTGTAATCAGATTCACTGACCCACTCAGGCAGTGGCCCGCGGGTCGGCCAGCCCAGTGCCCCTGTGGCGCTCTGCAAGCTACCCTGGGTGCACCTGAATCCAAAGATAGGAGATCTGTACTCATCAAGGTCTTTCTTGATTAATAGAGCTGTTGCTCATCCAGAAAGGGAAATTAGTGACAGGTGGAAATGACCATTTACTGCATTCTGCAAGGCTGCAATTCCTCAACAGGCTCGTAGCAACCTGTTTCACTGACCCTGTCCTGCTGTCAGGACAGACAAGTGGCACCATTTTCTGGGGACAGTATGATGCACAGCTTGGAGGATGCAGGGTTTTTTTACAAACAGGCATTGCACAAACTGTTGGTTTTGTGTGTATGTGTGCACTGCTTTATTCTCTAAGAGAAGATGTTCTATTTTTATAAGTGCTTTTTATAATCTGAATTTGCATTTCTATTACAAACTGCTAATAATGGGCACTTAAAATGTGAGCTGTGGTGACAATTGTTGATAGTGGGGATATAGTGGGGATTTGGGGGAAAATGTTGAGTGGAGGAATCAGGCTTGGGACCATCATAGCCCAGAAACCTGCTCTTTGCTCATGAGGAGGTGGAGAGAGCCTGGTCATGGGGCTGAGTCAGACCAGAGGGGCATTTCCAAGGCAGATGGAGGCCAATTAACAGTGTGAAGAAGCAGGATTTGTAAGAAGAGCAGGGGCGGGGCTGGGCCGACCTTGCCAAACAACAAGGTGGGGCTGGAGCCTGGGACAGCGAGGTTGGCTCTGAGAAGTAACCAGAATGAAATATGAGGAGACAGTCAGGGGGAATGTCCAGAAGGAATGTGGCACGTGGAGACTGTCCTGTATGTTCAGTTTCATGGGGAGGGGGTGGGGCCCATGGGTAAGCTCTTGCCTCCATGTTTATTTCCGCCAACTTCCTGCCCCTGTTCTGTGTTCCTGCCCTCTCTGGCTCTGTCCTCCCCCACAGCACCCTGCCATTTATCTCCTTAAGACATGTCCTTTACCACATTCCTCAACTATCCAAATTGGAGCTTTCTTCAAAGCGTGACTTAGCCAGACTTGCCCGCCTTCTCGGTCCATCCCGTCTCTCCGTCTTCCGGAGCTGCTCTTGGGAGCAGTCCTTTCCTCTATTTATCTTATGAGCCAACTCCCAAATGTCCCGGGGAGCCCTTTTGAGGTTCTGGGGTCATTTATCTCAGCCTCTGTTTTAAGACTCAAGCTCTTGAAATCCGGCACATCCCCTGGTACAGGCCCTAATCCAACAAGGATCCTGTTCTGGGGGGAGGCTGAGGCATGAAGAGAATCCCAGGGAACCCCCTCCCTCCCGCCAGACTTCAGAAGCGTGTGCTTCAGATTCCATCTGGGGCAGAGGGAATGCACCAAGATTCAGGGAGCACCCCCTGCCAGCAGTGGGTATTTACTTTGCTCCACATGTGGCCTTGTGTACCTTCTCTTCTTTCTTTGGATTGCCCTTTCTCTGTTCTGGAGTGCTTTCCTCTTACCCACGGGAGTCCGAAGTCCTGGTGACCCACTCAGTCATCTGCTGAATAAAGGAATGAAGGTCCCAGGGGACCTACCTCTGAGTACCTTCCCCAGGAGGGCTGGTATTTAGCAGGACCTTTCTATATCCCCAGGGACACTCTCAGGGGCTTTCTCCCACTTTCAGTGAAGGACTACGTAATTTGTCCATGAATAGCCCCCTGGGTGGTTGTGCCACCTCTCCAGGGAAGGTCTGATCTTGGGGTTTGTTCACCTGCCCATGACTGAGTGGCTGCTTCTGCTACTGCATTGCAAACCTGTCTAGCACCCCTGTTGACAGTGGGGTACTTTCTGTGAATGTAGCTGAAGAGTTTCAATAAGAGATCTGCCTCCATGTTTTTTGCAGTTTGGCCAAGGCCGGGTTTGAACCTGCCACCTTCGGTATATGGGGCTGGCGCCCTACTTGATGAGCCATAGGTGCCGCCTGGCTCCTGTTAAGCATGTGAGTTTTCCCTCCTACTCAGAAGTGATATACAGCAGGTTCTCAAATACAGACAGTCCCTGAGTTATAAACACCCGAGTTACATACAACTCACAATCACGAACAGAGGCTATTACATTAAGACCCTGAGTTACAAACATCCACCTGATGTAGGACTTGCACTTACAAATGGAAGCTATTACAGGTCAAGAGCAAATGTTCCAACATACATGCATGTTCCAAGTTACATGCAAATTCAACTTAAGAACAAACCCAGAGAACCCGCACATGGGGCCAGGTCAGACCAGAGGAGCGTGCCCAAGGCAGATTGAGGCCAATTAACGGTGTTTACAACCCAGTGACTAACTCTAATGTCACTTAGGTCAACATTCCCTTACAATGGTGATGAGGGAAAAAAAACTGATTCTTAACACTGTCTGTGTGGAGTTTGAGTGTCTCCCCATATCTTTGTGGGTTCTCTCTGGGTACTCAGGTTTCCTTCCACGTCTCAAAGATGTGCATGTCAGGTTAACTGATGAGTCCACGTGGGCCCAGTCTGAGTGTGGGGGTGTGTGAGTGTGCCCTGAATGATGCCCTGGCTTGTGCTGGGTCCTGCCTTGCATTCTGGGCTGCCAGGACAGGCTCTGGACATACGTGACCTCAACTGGAATGAGTGGTTTGGAGAATGAATGAATGAATGAATGAATGGAGACAAATTATTGTCAAATAAAACTTTGTGAAATATGCACTAGCCATACAAATGCATGACAGTCACTGATGTAGTAGGACAGTACCCAGTGAGGGCACCTCATTTGTGACTGTTTTTAAACTGCATTGGGCCAGGAGGGGCGTCTTTTAACTTTGGCTTTTCAAGCATTTATCCTTTAATTTAACTGACCACCACTATGACCCCCATCATTCAGTGATTCACCAAAAACTGGATAAATACTAATCTTTCTCATTTCTATTACTCTTTCTTAAATGTATATATAGCTCACCTTTATTTCAGTGTTTAATAGTTGAAGCATTTTTGCAGCCAGAAGTATGTTGTGGAAACTTAATTCTTGTTTATATCAATTAGCTGGTGCTAAAATGGTGTCCTTATATGTTATTTAAAGTCGCAGTTTCCTAGAGCCTGCCAACAACATTAACTGAGGATTCACTGTCTTCTACTTTACGTTTGAGTGACCTTCACACCTATGGAAAATAAGGTTAAAGTATCCCTCAGCTGGGTTTTGCCACTTAACTCTTTCTGTCAATAACCACCTATGGGTGGATTGAATAGGTCAGTCTTAGAAGGTGGAGATTATTTCCTGAGTCCTCTCTGAAGTGTGTCTGGGTGTGGCTGTCCTGTGAGCTCAGCAAGCCAGTGTCAAGGTTAGGCCCCCTGGGTCCTAGAGACACAGAAGAATGGACCTGTGAAGATTTCAGATAATTGATAAAAAGATAGCATTTTAGGAAAATTTCTCGAGAGTTGGCTTCAAGCCAGAATCTTGCCACAGTTAAAACTCCCGTGAGCGATCAATAAATGCAAAGGGTAGATGTGAAGCTGAACGCAGAGGCCAAGTAGAAACAGGCACAAAATATGAACAAAGCCAGTGGGATCTAAGACAACCAGTGGGAACAAAGAGGTTATCCTGTGGGTCGTAACCGATGGGACGAGACCTGGGGCTGACTTCATGCTATTAGATCAAGGAGCAAGTGTGGGATATTTTCCCTTTTAGGTACTTTCTCCTGAGTTAAGTGATTCATGGAGAAAATAAGCGGTGGGTTTCCATGCGGGACCAGTTTTGACTCAGCAGAATTGTTTAGATTTGGATTTTAGGAACTTTGCATTGGTTAGAGACTTTCTTTATCACCTTAACATAAATTAGAAACATTCTTATCTATGTAATTAATATTTAACACAAAACAATATAAGAAATGCTCCTTACTTTTCTATCTTTGATTAGATCGTGGCCTTTGGCGCAGGTCACCTGGATGATGACTTTTGGCCTTTATCCCCAAGGCAGGAAAGATGAGGAGACAGAGGGACCCATTCATCTAGACAACTGTGGAGCCAAACGTGACTTAAATGCCTGAGGGAAAGTATACCTAACAGTTGTGCTTGTTAGCTTTCCCGCCTCAAGTTCAAGCACGTTTTTATTCTAAGCCTTTGAAGCCACGAGGAGATAGGGTCTGTTTTTCTTAACAGTTTTTGATAGCAGCTGGGGACTGAGAAGGATCTTATTTTCTTTATGGGCTTATAAGGAAGCCCTGTGCTTCTATTCCTTTGCCACCATGGATATACCGTGAGTCTGTAGTGCAGGAATTATAGAATTATGGATTCTTAGTAACTTGTTCAATATCTCCTGCTGGATAATGTCACATCTGAAAATGATGTAGTTGAGTGTGGCTTAAATAAATGTATATATTGGCGACAGCCTGGGTAGTTTGGAATCTGGAACCATACGACCTGTTGGGTGTAATTAATGAATTAATTAATACAACGTGCCATTTTTATTTATTTTCTTTTTTTGTTGTTGGGGATTCATTGAGGGTACAAGAAACCATGTTACACTGGTTGCATTTGTTGGGTAAAGTCCCTCTTACAATCGTGTTCTGCCCCCAAACAACATGCCATTTTTAAATGCCTTTACTCTGACAGTTGGGTAACTGTTAAGTGCTGGGAAACGTCCATATCAATAGTGGGAACAAGGTATCTGAAGGGTAAGGGGACTGGTCTGTAGATATAACGTGAGTCTGTAGCACAGGAATTATAGAACTATGGATTCTTAGTAACTTGTTCAATATCTCACTGCCCAGGAAGCAGCCTGCCTCTGTGTATGGAACACCAAATGTGAGGGCTGCCTCAGTTAGGAAGAGAGGTAGTGTGTCCAGGAGCTGGCCAACAGCATTTGAAAAATCTCCAGGGAGTCAATAGGTCCTTGGGTACTGTTCTGAGTTGAAATGGATCATCCACCCCCAAATTCACAAGTTGAATTCCTGGCCCCAGTACTTGGAACATGACCTTTCTTGGGAATAAGCAAGTTGTGAATGTTAAGATGAGGTCATAGTGGAGTAGGGTGGGCCCCACTACCGTGTGACTGGTGTCCTAAAAAGGGGAAGTTTTGGACACACACAAACCATAGGAAGATGAAGGCAGGCTCCACCAGCCAAGGGATGAGAGGATTGCCAGGAAACGACCAGAGGCTGAGAAGAGGCCAGGAGCAGACTCTTCCTCAAGTCCTCAGAAGGAACCACCAAGGTATTGACCTTGGTCTTGGATTTTTGACTCTAGAACTGTGACACAAAAATGTCTGCTGTTTAAGCCCCCCAGCTTATGGAACCTGATTACAATAGCCCTAGAATACAAATGCAGGAACCAGCCTAACCCGTTCCTGACCCTGAAATAGGACAGTCTGGAGAGATGGTCAGAGCCCTACCAGGTGCTGGCTTTAGTGAGGCAAGTAGTATGGTTCAAAGCAGAGCCCCCGATGCTGGAAATGCAGAGCCCTGAGGGAGACACAGTGTTGAGTCCTGGTGTTGTTGACCCTCCCACAGTCAGGGACTGAGGCAGACCTGATACTCCTGATGGGAATCAGTCACATTTATAGCACTTATCTAGTCTTTGCCGAAGTTCCCTATGGCTTCCTCCGGGTTTTGCATGTCTCCCTCCTACCTGTACACACATGCAACAGTCTTCAGCTGATTATCACTGTGCTCCTGCAGCTTCCCAGGTACACCAGACCACAGGGTTTACATTCTACCCAGGCTTCCATGATCAACATCTCGAGGGAGAAAAATCTCTGAAATAAATTATGCTCCAAGTAATTTAGCTTCCAATTGCTGCTATAACAAACCACCACAAATTTGGTGGCTTCAAACAACACAGTACAAATTTGTTATCCTCCTCTTTGATATTGTCTTAGTTTAACTTGCCCCCAAAAAGACTGAGATGAGGAAGTGATTCACTGAGGATGTGCTCCCAGGAAAACCTGACTTGGGAGGGGCAGAAGCAGGGTAGGGAAAGGGAAAGGGAAAAGGCCATTGCGAGTCTAATTTCTGGTGAAGTCCCAGTGTCAGCCCGATCTCACCCCAGTGAGGCATGAAGAATAACAGCTCCCCACAGAGATCAGGCCCTAACTCCAGGAACCTGTACCTGATACCTTATTTGGAAAGTGGGTGTTTGTAGATGTGATTAAATGAAAGATTGAGATGGTGAGATTATCCTGGATTATGTGCATGGGATATCAGCACAGATACTTGTCCTTATAGGAGAGGCAGAGAGAGAATCAAATATACAGAGAAGAAAGGATGGTTGTGAGAAGGGAGGCAGAAATCAGAGTGATGTGGCTACAAGCCGAAGAATGCCAGCAGCTGTCCCCTCAGAGCCTCCAGAGGGAGCAGAGAATCTGATTTTGGCTTTGTTATACCAACTGTGGATTTTGGCCTCCTGAATGGTGAAAAGAATAAATTTCTTCTGTTTTAAGTGACAAGCTTATGGTCATTTGTTAAAGCAGCCACAGGATGCTCTGTGCCCACTCTTGGCTCTGCCTGCTTTGCCTGGAGGACAGCCCTGTACACATACAGCTCTTTAGAACCATAGGATAAACCAAATTGTAATTCTACCCTTAGAAGCACAGAAATATGACCCAAAAGGGTTCACCATTTGTACATGGCTCTAAACTCACTTATTTCACGAATAAGTCCAATGCTAGCAGAAGCTATGGAGCCACTTCCCGTCGGATGGCCTTGACCTTCAACACGTAGTGGATCTGGTCCTTACTGCAGTTTCTTGTCTTATCTATGAGAGACCCAGGCAACGTAAGTGGGTAATACATTGATGCCAATTACCAGACATCCACTAGCTTAATCAAAACCAAAGCTATTGTTTAATTTAAGTGTGCTTTTACAGAACTACACTAAAGAGGATGCTGAGTCAATTGACAGAACTGAGTCAATTTTTTCTTTAATAGGGAATGAATTGTGTTCTCCTTTCTGGGCTCACACTGTCAATCTGAGTATGACGGATGGAAAAGATTAGAGAAAAGTGCTATAAAGAAGCTAGCTCAGGATAAAATGCTATTGTTTAAGTGTCCACTTTCTATTTCATTAATTAAGTCCAGTCCAAAAATGTGCCCAACTTAATGATTGGTTTTGTTCTTAAGCAAATAGTGTTATATACTAAGTCTTCTGTGTAGTAAGAAATTTTCTTTTTGCAATTGCCTTGTTTTCAAATATCTGTATGACATTTTGGTGAACTCATTACAGAATCAGAAGCTCCTTTTAGGTGGTAGCAGGAGGGAAAAGACCCTCAGCCTTGACATGAATGTTTGTGTGTTAACCATGAGAGTTTGGATGTATTTGTCTGTCTTGTTCAAATTTTGGCCCCTCCAGGGAAAGCAACTAGGTTTCACTTACCTGAGCACACGACCTGGCACTCAAAGTTCTTGACAAACATTTGGCTTCAAATGTGGGTTCATTTCAGTTCAACTAACAAAACAGCCCAAAGAGTCTAGTGTTGTCACTAAAAAGTGGTTTAGGGTTGGGTAATAAAATCCACCTCTGGCCACTGGTGGTTTTACATAAATTAGACTTGCAAATGAGCGAGAGCCTGCTTTTGTGAGTTAGACTTTTGTTTATTTAGGACTTGGTGAAAGAAGCCCTGGCATTTCTAGCCTTGTCAAACTTCTCAGCAGTATCCAATTTTCTAGGTCCAATATCTGTCTGAATTATTTGAGAGCCAAAGCCTGCCAGGAGCCGATGCATGGCCAGAGGGCAGAGGCTTCTTGTGAATACTCTCTGTTCTCTTCATTTCACTGAGCTCAGGATTTTATCACTAAGCCCATTCCTTCCGATTCAATTGCATGTGACTCAGGAGGACATTGTCCAGGCTGCCGGGCCTCACTGAATGAACTCAACATTGTGGGTGTTAGCGCTGGTGCCCAGAGTTTATCCAGAACACTTCCAGCTTACCTCTCTGACTTCTCCTTTTAGCTCCTTGAGACTCTTGGTCCTCCTCCCTTCCCCCATCTCTTTTCTTTTCTTTCTTTCTTTTTGTTTTTTCTTTTTTGAGATAGATGCTCACTCTGAGGCCCTGGATAGAGTGCTGTGGCATCATCATAGCTCATAGCAACCTCAGACTCTTGGCTCAAGCCATCCTTTGCCTCAAGCTCCTGAGTAGCTGGGACCACAGGAGCCTGCCACTATTCCCAGCTAGTTTTTTCTATTTTATGTAGAGATAGGATCTTGGTCTTGCTCGGGCTAGTCTTGTACTTCTGAGCTCAAGCAATCTACCTGCCTCGGTCTCCCAGAGTGCTAGGATTATAGATGTGAGCTCCATCTTATTTTGGTTCTAACTTTTCCCTGAGCCATCTTGCTCTGTGATTCATTATAGGCTAAACTGCGCTCCTGCCTCTGACCCTGACTTCCACAGCTTGATGGGACTGGGACCATCTGCTCTTTGCTTCAGCCACCTCCATACAGTACCCACCTGAGTCCAGGAGGCCAGTTGGCTGGGCCCTTCTCCCACCTGCCTCACACCCTCAAAGAAGGGGGATTGGACCACTCTATTAGTAAATCCCATGGGGAAAGAGAGGCATAGGCCAGCAGATCAATATTGGACTTGTTTTTCCCTTCTCCCGACTGCTGACTGCCTCCTCATTTCCCGTGATTTGCCTTCCTAGCTTCTCACATCTGGCCTCATTGATGTTCCCATCCACAGAGCCCAGCCCTCACCTGCACATACTTCCTAAATTGACCAAATAGACTTAAAATGCACCATCTCCCCATCTAAGCAGTTGCTTTTGAGTTATTCTTTGGGGATCCCTGATCACCCAAAGGAACCCCAGGACTGCCCACCTCCCCTTTCCCCAATTCCTGCCTGATCCCAAATCACACCTCCCTCTTTTGCTAAGGATTTCCTGGACTTATTTCCCATATCCACTTTCTTAGGTTTTCACTTCCACTGGGGTCTTATCCTCAGTTGTCCTGGCAACACTAGTTATTCAATTAAAATGAAGACATTCTTAACTCTTGCTGGTTCCTCCATGCCCTTTAACTAGACCCTACCCTGGATGAAAATTGGTGATTCTTGGATTTTCTCTGTTGGTGTTCTGTGTATGTGCCCTGAAGCCATGCATATTTGTTTACTGACCCTCCAGTTACACTGAAGATCTATGGCATTGAATGTTTCCCTGAACTGTGATAAAAAATTGGCTATCTCCTTGACATTGAACCATGCTTGATTTGTTGACCTTCAGCTATTCACTTGGCTGATGTCTTTCTCTAGTGTCTGGGGGATGGACAGTTCTCACCCATTCCATCCCTGCCCTGTCTTACTCCCTAAAGCTTCCACGCCTTACCAACAAATCCTGAGATATGACTTTCTCTTTGTTTGTTAATTTGTTTCAAGAGCATGGAATTTTAAGTGGTCCAGACAGCCAAAATGCAAGCAGGAGCACACAATGAAATACAGAAGAAAACAATTCCACAATTTCATACCATATGGGTGATGATACTGAAACTCATTCAGAAATATATTTAATGCCTCAGATGCTCTTGAATGTGTTTTTAACACTTCCACTTGACTAAAATGACTTTATGCCCCTGTGTTTCTGTGTTCTCTGCCTGTTGTCTTTAGATACAAGAATTGTGACTTACAGAGTAACAACTGTGTTTCAAAACAAATTTACCGTGTTGGTTATTACTAATTTATATTATGCTTTATGATTTTCAAAGCTCTTTTTTACACCTTCGTACATATCACTAAAATAGATATAATGCTTTGAGCCATCAATGAGAGTTTCGGCATTAGTTCCAATGTTCTGGCCATTGCACAACATTTGGGAAATTTCTATTTGCAGAACATGCAAAACAAGGGGCATCATTATAGTAGACTGAAACAGGAGAACCTAAATGTTAGTGAGTATCGGGATCTTGTTAAAAACTGGAAAGCTCGGGCACAATGTAGGGGTATACAGCACACCTCCTGGGGGAAGGAGGAGCTTGGTCAACTACAGCTTGGACTTTACCTAAACAAATGCAAATGGTGTGACCTAATCATTTGTATCCTCATTTCACTCTGAAGTAAACAAGAAAGAAAAGTTCAAAAAGAGCTTAGATAAATGAAAAAGAAACTGGAAAGCGTGTTTAAAAAAATGATCACTATCCTCTGAATCACCACTCATCTCACTTTCTGATTCAGTAATTCTGGGCTGGGGTAATGTAATCCGCATTTCTGCAAAGTTCCCAGGACATAAGAGTGAATGTTGTTGGTTCAGAGAATACATTTTGAGCACCACTGGACTAAAGCACCAATTTTCGGCTTTAGCCGGATAAGCAGAAGACACGTGAAATTCTTCAAAGACGTAGATGGCATACAGAAGAGTATACAAAAACGGTCACAGCAGATATGTCTATGATTGAGACAAATGAGAAACAAGCTAAATGTCCAACAGCAGGAGAACAGATAAATCAATTGCACATTCAGAAAGTGAATCACCAATGAAAGTGCAAAATGAATGAAGTAGAACTGTATCTTTCAACATGAATGCAGCTTACAAATACAAGACTGAATGAAAGAAGAAAGGCCAGTACAGGGATGAGTATAGGGTATCATTTAAGATTCAAGAATATGAGAAATAAGGTGATGTGCCCTTTTAATACATATGTAGTCAAAGTATAAGGAAGTATAAAGACACCTATAGCAAACAAACTACAGGTGAAGACTGTTAATGACTGGGGCAGGTGGAGGTAGGGGATATGCAATTGGGCAGTGACACAGAGGACTTCAAGTTCGTATGTAAGCTTCTTTTAATCTAGGCACTGAGTTCACAAGTATATGTTACATCATCCTTCAAAACTTTTCACAATATGAAAAATGATAAGTGTACATATTCCTAAATTCCTACCTTGGAGTGTTTGATTTTATAAAACTCTACCTGGGATCCTCATCAGCAGAGCAGGTCTGTAACCTGGGTGAAATGTACACCGTATTTTGACCTCACCTGGTAGAACTGACCATCATTTCAATCATCAGACTTGGTAATGGATACCTTTGAAAATAGATTTTGGCAATGGCCTGATAGGATAGCTTCGCCACAGTGAAGAAAGTCAAAAGAAAATTCTGCAGCCTCTGAAAACAGTTTGTAAAGAGGCACATGACTGGGGTGTAAACATTGGCTCTTTACAAGACTGCTTTGAAGGGATAATACAGATAAATGTAGCCTGGGAGGTTTGTTACCCAACTGATTGCATTTGCTTATAATCAGTCCTTGACTGCATATAAAATTATCAAACCATGGATTGGAAGGAAGAATGCAGTTTCATAGCTTCTTTGATTCTGAGAAGTTAATAAAAAACCACTCTACACAAATCTTTAAAGCTACTCTGCCAATGACATGTAAACTCTAGAAGGCCTTTTTTCCTGTTACCTTTTTGGGGAATTTTTGGAATTCTGCTGAGGGTGAAAGGATGGAAGCTTCTCTTCTGCAATGGAATTCCCACTTTCAGGCCCTCTGCAGGGAATGGTGCTGCCATTAGAAAAAACCTACAAGATATGCTATTGGCTTGGTGTTTGGCTGGTGGACTTTGAGGACACTGATCTCAGAGGCTGGAAAGGTGCAGAGCCGTGTTATGCAATGGACAAACAAAAAAGTTTTGCCTGACATAGTTGAACCTGGAGGATATCATGCTAAGTGAAGTAAGCCAGGAAATTCACTCACTCTACACGTATACACAGAGCATCACTTTTTACCCTATAGATAGATAAAATTACAGTTTGTTAATAAAAGATATTGTTTATGGTAAGTGGGAAGCAGACCAAGTACCTCTAAGGCTGCTGCTCTGGTAAAAGAAGTTGGAAAACAGGATGTTACTGGTGTGCACTGAATTTCCCTTCAGCAAAGAGAAGGATGGGAAATGTTTGTGTTACTGTTGTTTTTTGTAGTTCTCTGGTCCCTGCTTTATTTCCACAGTGGATATTAAGTGTATGGAGGCAGATAACTTTTTTTTTTGCCTGTAATTTATCATACCATGATGTGCTTCTTAAAAACTGAGTAGAAATGGCTGTTGCCATTCAGAGCTCCTGTTTCTTGCATTGGATGGAGTAGTACGAGGTGAGCCTTGCTTGTCTTTCCTGAGGAAAGGGTAAAGATGGTCTATGTGTGGGAAAAAGGTTCATGTGGATATTGGTAGCCACAACATACAGCAGTGGCAAGATCATTAACTGCCCACCCAAAGTCTGTGCTCTTCCTGAGAAGAGAGTTTTACTGGGAAATTGTTACCCGTCCCTCCTGCCATCTAGGTAACCAGCTCTTGCCAAAAAAAAAAAAAAAGTAAAATTCCGTTTACAAACTAAAGAGGTAAAAAGTGATTATACTTTCTCCACCTCCTTTTGCCCCATCTACTGCCTGAATGGAGAAGGATGAGAGGGTCAGGCAGTCAGAAGACAGAAGGAGCCTGGATTCCTGAATCACCTTGTGGAGGGCTGCTGGCTAACTGGGAACACCTGTGCTGAAGTGTTACTGGAATTAAGAAATACATTTCTTTTGTGTTAAGCCACTGAAAATTTAAGGGTCTATTTGTTATAGCAGTGATTGTTGGTGTAAATCATTTACTCAGCTAGCATTGTGATTAGACTAGTTAGTGGCTAATCCCATAAAGGGAAGATAGAACCCAGTTTTAGGTAGGACCAAAATTAAAGAGAAGAAGAGAATAATCATTCTATAATATGTCTGCATTGGAGATTCATTCCAGAGACCTGGCTGATGGCCTTTTTAATGGAAAATCGGCATTTCCGGGAGGCTGTGTGATTTCACCCACCCACTTTATTGCCCTGCCATGCAGGTTTCTACTGAGCACTGGAGTGAACCAGAAGAGCTTTGTGTCTTGCATTAGTGAGCTCTATTTTTGCGGGAGGAAACAAGAAAATGCATTTCATTTGCCACTGGTCATGCTGTGATGACAGATAATTAGAAACTTTAATCAATCTTGTTTTGTCAGCATGACTTTCATATCAAAAAGAGGCTGTGTTTCAAAAAAAAAGTCACAAATAAATATAAAATTTAGGACTGTGAAGCATCAGTAATGAGCTATAATTATGTTCAGTGATGATACTTCACCACCCTTTCCCCAAACCTCTTGTGTGTTATCGAATTCTTTTCTTCCACACCTCTCCGCATTTCCCTTTGCACCCAATTTTCATTTATTTATTTGTCCTTCGTATCTTCCAAATCATCTCCTAACTTTCACGGACCTGGAAACAAGAGGGACTTGACAGTGCAACTTCTTCCCTCTCAGGCCACAGAAACTGTCTCAGCATTTAATGCTTTCAGAAGAGGTTTTTGAGCCAGACAAGCCAACATTTAAATTTCAGTTTTTTCATTTTCCAGCTTTGTGATCCTCAGCAAGTTACTACATATAAGTGGGATATCTCTCACGCAAGTTAAGGATACATTTACCAATGTCCTAAAGTCATTGTAATGGCCAAGGGAGATAACACACAGAGTATCCAGCATGCTATCTGATTTAGGATGCCAAGAATATGCTCTTGAAAATGTTAAATCTTTTCTGCTTCACTTTCTAATAGAGGGCATTTTTCTTTTCTGCAGGAAATAGATTTTCTAGCTTGATTAGGATTGATCAAAATTTTGTTTTGCATCTCCCCCTACCAAAAGGCATTGGGAGGCCCTTGGGCATTAGACACACCTTTAACCAGGTGTGCTCCTGGAGGTGCTTTCTGGCTGTTGCAGAAGCCCAGGAGGCGTGCTGGGTACCCATTCCATCACCACACTTGTAGTATCGATCTTACCTATGTCAAAAAAGAGGAAGAAATAGCTTTCTTTCAGGGAACATAAGAGATCGGGGTGTGAGGAAGCCCATGGCCTAGGAAGATGCTCTGTATGTAGACACTGGTTGATTGTATCTTGAAGCTTGATGCTCTGCTAGAAATCCGGAGGTTTCTGGAACTTAGTGAAGGGCGCAGCTAGAGGTCAAGTGGCACTTAGTTTTCACACAATGCTTTGATTTTGTTTGTTTCCACCCAGGAGGGAGTGTGAAGACTTGCATATGTCAGGGGTGCACATGCTCGGTCTGGTTTCCTTCATCCACAGTGGTTCCTCTGCCTACTGTCCTGTCTTTCTCTCTGATGATCCAAACCCATAGTTAAGCCCTAGATTTCTTAATGATTTGTCACTTGTCTAGAGCTGAATCACACGGCAAGAGGTCTGGATTTCGAGCTCTGGTCTCAACCTAATTGTCTTTATCCCAGGGTGGATGCTCTCAAGGCTGACCATCCTTGTTTTGTATTCATCAGAGTCTCCAGTTATGTGCTTCACATGTAATTAAAACTTAATAAATCTTGATTAAGTCTTTCCAAAGGGCACAGTAGGGATGCTTTCTAAGAATCTTTCTTCACTTTTAACTCAATATCTCTCCTTCAAAAATGCTGAATGGATTTTACGATGAGACATGATTTTTAAATTATTTTAGATTTTGTTGGTCATTTTATGACAGCTCTTAATGATAAACATGATTCGCAGTTTTGGTTTGCTTGTTTGAATTGGCTTAGGGTTTAGTACAAGCTGGTAGGATGGAAGAGGACCTAATATGAATCAGAGATCCCCATGAAGATTTTGACATTATGCAGAAATTAATATTTATAGGCACAGTGACCACAAGGCCTGCTTGGTAGATGGAGTAGACCACTGGGAGCCACCAGAATATTTTTAGCTGACTTGTTCTCTAGCTGAAGAGGCCTGAATTTCAATAATGACAAAAAGTTCTGTTACCAAGGAGTCTCCCAATTGGTGACTCAGATTATGGTCTTTTTGGGAGGCCACAGAGTCCCCATGGTGATCTCTAGACCCCCAGGTACACCACATCTCTGTGTAAGTCTAGAACAATGGCTAGCCCCTCATCCCTCCAAACTTTACCTGCCACCATCCCAATTTCCTCTACAAGGTACTTAAAGGAAATACACAAGGGTGAAAGCAGGGCAAGCACATGCTCTTTGATAATAAGAAGCTTTTGCTATAAACCACCATGTAGTCTCCTGAAGTGACAGCCTGGATTCTTTCTTTCTGGCCAAGGGGCAGATTCAAAACAAAGCTGGGCTGGACAGCTTGTTTCACTCCTCTTCTAAGTCTGAACTATCCTGGCATTGGCTCTCAGCCTTCTATCATCAACAACTGAAGACAGGGTGATTTAAGGAAACAGTAGAAAACCATGGAAGAAAATAACGGAGGATATGGCTCATGGTGGGAGCAGAACAGCCTACTCATCTTGGAGATAGTAGTAGAGAGAGAGATAGATAGGGAGAGAGATGGAGAGAAAAAAGGAGAAGGAGGGAAGGCAGGAGGGGAGAGAAGGGAGAAAGAACGGATCCAAAAAAGTTCAGGAAGATATAATAGAAACCTGAAAAACTTCTGAGGCTGAGTGATTCCTAAGTAGAAACTTCCTATAACCCCCTTTCTTCCCCAAACTTAACAAAATAAGAGGAAACAATGCAATACCATGAGAAAAAGAAGAAAAATCTACACCCCATCCTCACCCCACCCCAAGTTACCCAGCAAACGTCCCTGTGCCTGACTAATGCACTTGAGAGCACCTGTGTAGGGCAGGGGCCTGGGATGGAGGAGTGCTGTGCTCCCTGGGGAGCCAGTAGTGGGCGCTGCTGCTTTTCACCAGGTAGAGGTGGCAGCAGGAAAGGTGCCCCGGAAACGTAGCTCAGGGAGTCAAAACTGCATTCAGAGAAAACAGGGTCTACACACAAGGTGCTTTGGTGGGTGCTTCTCTTATTTAAAAGAAAAATAAGTATCGTCTCCTTCACCGTGTGTGGGCCTTTATTCTAGGTCCAGACAATAATCTTGGGAGGTGTAGTGCATAAAACATACTTGGGGAAACACTGCCACTCTGCAAAAGAGAAAGATGGAGACGTGAAATGCTGTGGATCTAGCAAGACCTGCAAAGAAGAAAATAGGACACAAATCAGTATCAGAAATGAAAGAGAATTTTGCTATTAATGAGATAACAAGGGCAGATTGTGAACTAAACACTACAACTTAGGTAAAATGAGCCAAGTCCTCAAAAAAAAAAACCCCCCCCAAAAAAACAGGCTAACGAAACTCACCCAAGATGTAAGAGATAACCAGAACTTTTAATTATTAAAGAAATTGAATTCATAGTTAAAAAATCTTCGAGAAGGAAATCTCCAGCATCAGAAGATTTCACTGGACAATTCTACCAAATATTTTAAAGTAAAAAGTAACAAATTTGATACAATCTCTTCCAGAAAATAGAGATGGCGAACACTCACCAACTCATGAGACTAAAATTACTTTGACATCAAAGCAGACAAATATAAAGACAATCTAGGCCAGATGCATTGGCTCATGCCCGTAATCTTAGCACTTTTGAAGGCTGAGGTAGGAACATTGCTTGAGGCCAAGAGTTTGAGACCAGTCTGAGCAAGAGCGAGGCCCTATCTTTACATCATCAACAAAAAAATATATAGAAAAATTAGCCAAATGTGGTAGTGCATGCTGGTAGTCTCACCTACTTGGGAAGCTGCGGCAAGAGGATTGCTTGAGCCCAGCAGTCTGAAGTTGCTATGAGCTATGATGATGCCATTGCACTCCAGCTGGTGGGACAGCTCAAAAAAAAAAAGTATATAAAAAAAAGAAAATTATAAGCCATTATGCTTCATAAATATAGGCATAAAAATCCTTCTTAAATATTAGCAGATCAGATCCAGTAAAACATTTAATGCAAAGTACGTCATGATCAAGTGAAGTATTTCCCAGGAATGCAAAGCTAGCTCAATATTCAAAATCCATTAATGTCATTTATCACATTAACAGTTTAAAGAGGAAAAGCCACACAGTATCAGTTAATATTGAAAGAATATTTGTCAAAATTCAAGACCTATTCACAATAAAATTTTTCAGTAAACCAAGGATGGAAGGAAACTTCCTCAATCTGATAAAGGGAAATTGCAAAACTTATAGCTTACCTCATACTTAAAAGACTAAATGCTTTCCCTGTAAGGCTGGGAACAAGGTCAGGATGCTTGCTTTCACCAATCTTATTCAACACCATTTTAGAAGTTCCACCTTGTGTAATAGGCAAGGAAAAGAAATAAAAGTAATATAGATCAGAAATAAGTAAAGCTGTATTCAAAGACGACAATTTCAACATAGAAAATCCCAAGCCATCTACTGAAAACCTCCTGGAACTAATAAATGAGATTAGAGGGCTGCGCCTGTGGCTCAAAGGAGTAGGGCACTGGCCGGAGGTGGTGGGTTCAAACCCAGCCCCAGCCCAAAACTGCAAAAAAAAAAAAAAAAAAAGGTTAGGTAAGTCAACACACACACATCATCATCATCTTATTTTTATATATTTTTTATATATTAACTGTTAGCAATGTACAATTGGAAACCAACAAATATGATTTATAATAGTTCCAAAAATGAAAATGTTAGGTATATACTTAAACACATGCAGAATGTGCATCCTGAACATTACAAAACAGTGATGAATGAAATAAAAGGAGAGACATATGCTATGGAAACTTTTTCCTCATATTTATCTACATATTTAATGTAAATTTAATCGAAATCTAAGCAAGCTTTTTTTTTTTATAGCTATACTTAAGCTTATTCTAAAGTTTATGTGGAAAGGCAAAAAAGTCAGGATAACTAAAACAATTTCTAAAAAGACCAAGAGGAAGAAATCACACTGTGTCCAATTTAAAGACTGCAGAAGCTCCAGTAATCAAAACAGTGTGGTATTTTTGGAGGGACAGAGACAAGATCACTAGGAAAGAATAGAGTCTGAAATAAATACACACAAATATGGTCAACTGGTTTTTTCAACTGTTTATAGGCAATTCAGTAAGAAAGGATAGTCTCTCCAGTTTGGGACAGGTAGACCTCAAACCTAAACTTTATACCTTATACAAAAATTAACTCAAAACAGAGAGGAAGCATCATTAATTTAAAGTGAAATATAAAACTAGACAATTTTTAGAAGAAATCATAGATGAAAATCTTTGTGTTATGGGTTTGGGCAAGAGCTTTTGTATTACACATTTGGTCAATTTCATTTTATTAAAATTAAAACTTATGCTGTCTGAAAAACACCAGTAAGAGAATGAAAAGACAAGACTGGGGTCCCTTAACACCAGTGAGGATAACCCATATTGCAAGGTCCCAAAGCTGTAGATGCTAACATGGGTATGGAGAGAGGGGGACACTTAAGCACTGTGGGTGAGATTGCAAACTAGTACAGCCTTCTTGGAAAGAAGTATGAAGAATCCCCAAAGAACTAAAAGTAGGCTTCTCATTTGATCCCCTAATCCTATCACTAGGTGGAAAAAAGCCATTTTACCATAAGTACATTTGTGCTTGAATTTTTATAACAGTTTGATTAGCAATTGCAAAGATGTGGAAACAATCCAAGTGCCTGTTAACCCCTGAATGAATCAATAAGCTCTGGTATATGTATAGCATGGAATACTATTCAGCCATAAAAAATGGAGACCTTTGTACTTACCTGGTTGAATTTGAAGAACATTCTCCTAAGTATCTCAAGAATGAAAAAGCAAGTAGCCTATGTAGTCTGTACTATGTACTAGTTCTAATCTGAAACTAGTAAATCAACAGCTATAGGCCAATAGGAGAACAAAACACAATTACATTCAAAAAGGGGCGGGGAGGGATTTGGGTAGATTCCCACCTATCAGGTACAGTGCAGGGGTATATGGCACACTTCCTGATTGAGGGCCTCAACTACAACTCGGACTTTGGACTTTACCTTATAAACACAAATAATGTAACCTAATCATATATACCCTTAATTTAACTAATTAGGTTAAATAAGTTTTGTTTTTTTGGAGACAGAGTCTTACTTTGTTGCCCTCGGTAGAGTGTCGTGGTGTCATAGCTCACAGTAATCTCAATTCTTGGGCTTAAGCGATTCTCTTGCCTCAGTCTCCCAAGTAGCTAGGACTGCATGCGCCCTCCCCAACGCCTAGCTATTTATTTTTTTATTGTAGTTGTAGTTGTTTGGCAGGCCTGGGTTGTATTCGAATCCTTCAGCTCCTGTGTATGTGGCTGGTGCCCTAGCCACTGAGCTACAGGCCCCAAGCCTAAATAATTTTTTAAAAAAGATAAGAATAGGAGAAAATATTTGTAAGTCATATAAGTTAATAATGATTTGTATCCAGAAGTATATATAGAACTCTCAAATATAAAAAGTTCTCAAAGGACTCTCAAAACTCAACAGTAGGAAAATAAGAAAGTACAATTAGAAATTGGGTAAAAGACATGAACCTTGAGAAGAAAAATATATGTAAGTCAAGTATAGGAAAAGATGTTCAAGATCATTAACCACTGGGGCACGAAAACTAATGGCATGATGAGCGATAAGTACGTACCCATCAGGATGACCAGAGGGAGGGAGAGAGAAATTACTAACAATACCAAGTCAGATAAAAAAGCAACTGGAAATTCTCATGTGTTTCTGATAGGCATGTAAAATGGCATAGGAACTCTGGAACATACTTTGGTGTTTGCTTGTAAAATTTCCCCACAAAGTTAAATATACACTTAAATACTCCATCAGTCTCACTTCTAGGTTGTCCTGGAGAAATGTAAACATTTTTACCTCCAAAACCTATACATGTATGTTTATAGGAGCTCTATTCATAATTTTCAAACTGGAAACAATATAAATATCTCCTTCAGATTGTGGGTAAACAAACTGGTGAGTCCATATGATAAATACTGTTCTGAAGAAAGAAAAAGGATCGACTCCTAATACACACAGTAACTAGAATGGATCTCAAATGTGTTATATTGAGGGGAAGAAGTCAGTCTTCAAGGTTTATATTGTATATGATCCCATTTATATGACCGTGATGACTAATTTCAATAATTTCATGCTGACTTGCCTGAGTCACAGGCTGCTTAGATATTTGGTCAAACGTGATTCTGCGTGTTCCTATTGCTGATTGAATTAGTGTTTAAACTGGTAGACTGAATAAAGCAGACTCTCATTCCTAATATGGATGAGCCAGTTGAAAACCTGACTAGGATAAAAAAGCTGCCTCTCCCTTCTGTCTGACTGTTTCAGTTGGGACCTGGGTCTTTTCTTACCTTTGAAACGCCAGTTCTTTCTGGTCTCCACCCTGTAGGAGAGGAAGAGACATTTGTTATCATTTCTTCTGATTCTCAGGCCCTTGGACTTGGGCAGGAACTCTACTTGGCTTTCCTGGGTCTGCAGTTTGATGACACAGCCTGCATATCTTGGGACTTGTTAGCCTCCATAGTCCTGTGTGCCAAATTTCATAATAAATTTCTATACACATGTACACACACACACACACACACACACACATATCTATATACCTGAGTCTAAAGGCATGCCACGTGGTAGTTTTTTTCTAGTTGATAAAACTGTATCGCATTTGTGGTAGTATTTCTGTGAATCTATATGTGTTAAAGTTAGTGGAATTGGACACCCGTCAGAAAGCCAATTTTACCGAGTGTTAATTTAAAAAATAAAAATGCTCTGGGAACTCAAAGAAGGGAGAGAAAAGGAGATGGATTGAAGGAGAGGAGAAGTGGAGGGAGATGACGAGACTGGGAGGGAAGCTGGGATTGGATCTGGGTCTTGGGGAATGACGAGGACTAATCATGGGAGAAATGGGAGGTGCGTGTGTTTGGAGGGGACAGGATATGCCGGTTGAAGAAATTAGAATGACCCCAGGGACAGAGTGGAGGCTGTGATTATAGAGGTGCAGACAAGGAGGAGAGAATGAAAGAGGGAGAGCCAGGTCAGCACCAAATCGTGACGGACTTTGCATGTCTGGGTGAGACTTCTCTACCTCATTCTTTGGGGGACTTGCAGCTATTAAATAATGTTGAGCAGTGATTCCAAACCAGAAATCCAGGAGGATCAAATTCCAGGGGATTTTGAATGAATTCCAGGGGCTTTCTGAAAGCCTCCTAGAGGGAAAAAGATACTGAAAAAGGATTTCATAGATACTCGCTTATGAAATTCTTTCTTAAGTTTACAAATGAGACCCTCTATAAAATAGTGTGCTCACTAGGGAAATAATTCTGGGATTGATCTAAATCCTTTAGTCTCAAAGTATTTATGTAAACATCTGTCTCTGTCAGGGTCCCAGCAGGAAGCAGATGTTGCTCCCCAAAGCAGAAACTGAAGGAAGAGAGGTGACAGCTATTTACAGGGCGGCGGGCTGGGTGAAGGGACCCAACAGAAGATAGTCTCATACCGTGGGTTCTTACCACTCAGGGCCTGAAGCCTCAAGGCAGGAGGATTCCTTCCAACCATCCTAGGAGCTGACGCTGTGGGAAGAGCCACCCCCAAGTGGCTGTAGGGAGGGAGACACAGCTCAGTAGGGAGGGAGCTGGGGGCAGGCTAGATTTCATCCTATGAGTGGTGGTCTCCAGTAAAAATTGTGCAGGAGGGGAGAAGCAGGATCTGATTTTCTTATTGGGGAATCCCTCTATTTGGGGTACATATTATAGGGAATTCAACTAGACTTGGGGAGTTGAGAAACAGGGTGTGTTGGTCCAAGTCCTCCAGGAAGCAAAGCTGAGACAGGATCAAATGACCAGCCTCCTCGGAACTGGGGGTGGGGCGGGCAGGAAGCTAGAGAGTGGATCTAGAGGGAGAAATGAGGAAAACCAACACACTATTATTACTTATTTGGGTTCAGATGCTAGTCATACTGGGACCCCTACATGTTGCAGGGAAAAAGAAAGCAAAGATATAGGCTGAAAAAATTGAGTTAGATATAGGCTAGCTTTTGTCAAATGCTCAGATGGGCTGCTTGGCCGTGACCAGAAATTTCCACTGCTATGACCTTCTCAAGGAGACCCAAGCACTTTTGACACATTTTGCGGATATATTTATGAAAGCGTTTATTATGTTGCATTAATTGCTTATTGGTACTTGGATGCCTAGTTACACACGCCTGGTGCACATAGAGGGGACAGACGTGGGGGGAGGGTCAAGTTCAGGGAGTCAAGTAAGTGTCTGGATTCTGCTGGGAGATTTCCAGTGCTAAGGGCTCAGGTCTCAGGGAAGGCACTTGAGGCATTGCCTGGGGACCTCGGCTTGCTGGCTCCTGTGGCTGCCTTTGTCCTACTTTATTTCCATCAGTCAGAGATAAGCAGAGCAGCCTGCACTAATGGGATGGAGCAGCAACCACAAAGAAGTAGGAGTCATGCAAAATTATGAAGAAGGAGCTCTGGGGATCAGGATGCCTCTTGCCGCATCGTTCCTAATTAGCAGCAGAGGCACCCAAGGGACCCTTGGAGATCAGCTAACGACCATTAACTCCGCCAAAGAACATTGTCATCCCTGTCACCATCCCCAATGTTTCTCTTTTAGTCCTCATGGGATGCTTGTTTCCTTGGCAGATTTTGATTTGGGCACAGGCTTGATTGGGTGACACTGAGAATGCCCCAAAGCTATGGCCCCAAACTGTACTATGACTGATAAAAATCGTAGATATTTAGAATTGAAAAAAAAAAAAACCATTAGAAAGAATCTGATCTGATTTAATTCCATGTACTGAGAGGAAACTGAGGCCGAGACAGGCTAAGCATTGTTGCTGAGCACCTCTTAGGAGGCAGGCTTTGCGCGAAGCACTTAGCAAGAAGCATCTGTTGTGCCCATGCATCACATCGTGGGGCTGAGCTGCCACCAGGAGGTGCACTGCAGGGCTGGGAGGGGGCCTTCCACCTCAGGGGTAGTGCACTGTCAGAGCTGCTGAGGTACCTGTCCCCACAAGGACCAGGTCACTGATTCTGAAGGCATGGGCATTGGGACAAGTGTGAAACAACACTAGAGATTCAAGACAGACTTCTTTGTGAGGCCCTGCACAGTCTGGAAAGTAGTCCATGAACCTGTTAGCCTGTAGCCTGGCTGACTCTGGAAAGTAGTCGTTGACCTGTTAGCCTATAGCGTGGCTGACTCTGGAAGGTAGTCCGTGAACCTGTTAGCTTATAGCTTGGCTGACTCTGGAAGGTAGTCCGTGGACCTACTAGCCTATAGCCTGGCTGACTCTGGAAGGTAGTCTGTGGACCTATTAGCCTATAGCCTGGCTGACTCTGGAAGGTGGTCTGTGGACCTATTAGCCTATAGCCTGGCTGACTCTGGAAGGTAGTCCGTGGACCTGTTAGCCTATAACCTGGCTGACTCTGGAAGGTGGTCCGTGGACCTGTTAGCCTATAGCCTGGCTGACTCTGGAAAGTAGTCCGTGGACCTGTTAACCTATAGTGTGGCTGACTCTGGAAGGTAGTCCGTGGACCTGTTAGCCTATAGCCTGGCTGACTCTGGAAAGTAGTACATGGATCTGTTAGCCTATAGCGTGGCTGACTCTGGAAGGTGGTCCATGGACCTGTTAGCCTATAGCATGGCTGACTCTGGAAAGTAGTCCGTGGATCTGTTAGCCTATAGCGTGGCTGACTCTGGAAGGTAGTCCATGAACCTGTTAGCCTATAGCCTGGCTGACTCTGGAAGGTAGTCCGTGGACCTGTTAGCCTATAGCCTGGCTGACTCTGGAAGGTGGTCCATGGACCTGTTAGCCTACAGCGTGGCTGACTCTGGAAGGTAGTCTGTGGACCTGTTAGCCTACAGCGTGGCTGACTCTCGAAGGTAATCTGTGGACCTGTTAGCCTATAGCCTGGCTGACTCTGGAAAGTAGTCCGTGGACCTGTTAGCCTATAGAGTGGCTGACTTCAGGGCATCCAGGTACGTCTGGTGGTTATTACACATGCTCCTCAACTTACACTGAAAATCCCCACAAACCAGGGATTTTCAATCCTGTGCCATGACAGGATCTTGGGTGTATGGTGAAAATATTTAAAGATTATTAATGAAATTATTTTTGAAAGAAGTTCAAAGCATAGTAAGTATATTCTTCTTTTTAATCTTTTTTTTTTTTTTGATCAACATAATTTAAGTGTGCTGTAGAATTTTGACTGTAGGTTCAAGTGTGCTGTGAGATAAAAAAGGTTGGAAAACATTGTGATAAACTCTTTGCCAAGTTGAAACATGGTAAGTTGAGCCATCACCAGTCAGGGACCATCTGTGTTAGGCTTAACTGCCATTTTTCCCCTCGCACATGTGTGGAACGCTGTTATTAGCACAGGTACTGTAAGTCTCCTCTGGTCTCTTAATACCAGTGTCACCATCCTATCATAGAAAGCCGTCTTCAAACATCTCTTAGCTGAAGAGAGATTTGTCCTGGTCTGCCAAGTGTGGGCATCACATCATTTCTCTCCATCCTAAACTTCCTGCTTACTCATGCACTCATTTGTTCATTCATTCATTCATTCATTCATTCTTTTCTGGACATTTTTTGGGCATCTGCATGCCAGGCAGATATTGGATGCAGAGATGAAAAAGATAATTTGTCTTTTTCAAGTTGGTTTAACAGAAAAGAGATGTTTCTTATAAGGATGGTGGGACTGGGGTACCTCACCATTGCCAGGGGGAAGATGGAAGGAGTGAGGTATTAAAAACACTTTTCATCTCTGCTCCTTTCTGGCTACTTTAGATTTTTGTCTGTTCACAAAATGAGGGGAGATGATACTGCAGATCCAGCTCCCAGAAGACAGTCTGACTTTCTCTTGGTTCAAAATTCATATTCCTAGAGAGGAAAGTCGGACTGGCCCAAATGCTGCACACACACAACTGGCTGTAGGGAAGGGAGCCTGCTCATACTGAGTAACATGGTTGTCTGGGGCCCTGGAACTCACCCTGTGGGTGGGGATGGTGGAGAAGCCCTTAGGAAAGGGGGTGAGCAGACTGCCCATTATGGTCCCCCTCACAGTTGCTGCCTTTGTGATGCTTGTCTGGAAGAAAAGAGAGAGGAGAAAGCAGAACCCAAGTCAGATGGAGAAACAGGTGGAGAGCTCCATGGGGCAAATGCCGCTGGGCTGGGCCTTGACTGCAGAAAGGGTAGGGTGTGTGCGTGTGTGTGTGTGTGTGTGTGTGTGTAGGGGCTGTAGAAGATTGGGATGGTGTGGCTTTCTAGGCAGAGGGAAAAACATGCTGAAAATAAAACAGCTTAGGGGAGCATGGCCCTTCTGGGAACTGTAGTAATTCAGAGCTGCCAAAGCATCAAATGCAAGTGGCCATGTCTGGAGAAGCTGGAAAAGTTGGCAAAGCCCAGAGCTTGAGGGACCTGATCTGTGGCCATCATGTTGAGCAGGTTAGATTTTATCCGATAAGTGGGTATCCAATAAAGAATATTAAGGCGGAGATAAGCAGGATCTGATTTTTCTTGATGGGAAGATTATTGCATTTGGAGATCAGATGACAGGGAATTGACTAGACTTGGGGAGCTGAGAAAGACAGTGTGTTGGTCCAAGTCCTCTAGGAAGTAGAAGCCAAGACAGGATCAAGTATATAATAAATTTTTTAGGAACACCAGTGGGTGTCAGGGTGGGTGCTGGAGAAGGTGGGGGCCATCAGACTGTGATGCAAGCCTGACCACGGGTGGCGGAGAGAGAGAAGGGAGGAGAGGTGGTCATGTCCTAGATTATCACTTGGTCTAAGGAAGGTTTGGCAAAGCTGCTGGGAGTCCGCCAACCACAGCTGCCTCTAAGGGTAGTCTGTGCCTCCTAGGGGTGGGCCTGCCGTAGAGACTGTCACTGTCATGCTGTGTCACTGATGGGGAGCACAACTGAGATGTGGAAGGTCTGCAAGTCACATCTTATGGCCGTCATGGAAATGTAAATAATCCAGGGAGATGAATTAATCAAACTAATTAGACATAAACTAGATATGTATACTACGTTGGAAAGTATAACCAATTGGAATTGCCAATTGATGGGTCATTATTACAAGGTTGTTATATACCCTTGTGCAAGTTGTGCACTGCACAAGTTTATATGAGTGAGTCAGCCTGCCCAAACGTGTGCAGCAGCTGGAATCACCACCTTATTTCTATATTCTGAGAGTCTAGCCCACTAAAAAGCCATTTATCAAACATATATCAGGTATGAATACTACAGCTCCTCCACTAAAAAACGCATTATGTTAAGGAGGAGTGATGAGTAAGAAAATTAAAATATCAAGTGGTCCATGTTTACAGCAGGAGCTAGAATGGACTCTGAAGTTTGTGTAGCTAGTCACTGACTAGAATTGTCCTGTCTCTTGACACAGTCAGACTATTCTTGGGTCCTAGATGAGTCAGTCTGGACAAGAAAGTCAGAACTTGAATTTTTTGAGCAACTCATTTGTGCTAGGCATATCCATTCACAATTCTGTAAATATTCTAGGCACTGACCTTAGTGCTTGTGTTTTAGGAATGAACAAAACAGATCACACAAAGCCCCTGACTTCATGGTGGGAATTCATGAACTAAATAAACAAAAGAACATTGGGTGGTGCCTGTGGCTCAGTGGGTAAGGCACTGGCCCCATATGCCGAGGGTGGTGGGTTTGAACACAGCCCTGGTCAAACTGCAACAACAACAACACAAAAAAGAATATGAATTAGGTTAAGTGGTAAGGAGGAAAGAAAGGATCAAGGCAATAAGGAACACGCATGCATGTGTGTGTATATGTATGTTTCAGGGAGGAGTTTGATGTTTTCAGTAGGGTACAGAAAGCCTCACTGATAAAGGTTATTTTTTTTTATTTTTTATTTTTTTTGGAGACAGAGCCTCAAGCTGTCACCCTGGATAGAGTGCTGTGACATCACAGCTCACAGCAACCTCCAATCCCTGGGCTCAAGCGAGTCTCCTGCCTCTGCCTCCCAAGTAGCTGGGACTACAAAAGACTGCCACAATGCCCGGCCATTTTTTGGTTGCAGCCATAATTGTTGTTTGGTGGGCCCGGACTGGATTCAAACCCGCCAGCTCAGGTGTACGTGGCTGGCGCTTTAGCCTGTTGAGACACAGGCGCCGAGCCTGATAATGGTTACTTGTGTTTAGCTCTAAGAGAGGTGGAGGTACAAAGTGTGGAGGGCCTTCTTTGCAGTGGGACTAGTGAATGCCAACAGAGCAGATGGTGAGTTTGTTGCAGGAATTGCAAGTGAATGGTGTGGGGGGCGGGTGGAGAGAGAGAGAGAGTGAGCTGTAGGGGAATGAGGTCAGAAATAAGGAGGCTGGGGTAGACTGGGTTAGAACTTGTGATTTTGCTTTTACTGATGAAGTGAGACTTTGGGAGATTTTAAAGCACTGGACACTACACCCCCATGTTTCACAAGGACTGCTTTGGCTGCTGGGTTGAAGACAGACTACAGGAAGGTGAAGGCAAAGGCTAGGAGATAGTCTATGGTAGAATTAGATTAACAAGTGTAAAGGCAAATCTATGGTGAATTAGAACTGTAATTTGCCATCTGATCTTTGACAAAGCAGAGAAAAACGTGCTGGAAAAGAATCCCTATTCAACACACGGCTTTCAGAAAATTGGATAGCCACATGTAGAAGGTTGAAGCAGGAGTCTCCCCTCTCACCACGACAACAATTAATTTACAATGGATAACAGACTTAAACCAAAGGCATGAAATTATAAAAATTCTCAGAGAAAATGTTGGAAAAACTCTTCTAGACATTGGCCTAGGCAAAGAATTTATGAAGAAGACTCCTAAGGTAATCACGGGGACAATAAAAACAAAGAAATGGGACCTGATTCAATTAAAAAGCTTTTCTGCAGCCAAGGAGACACTCAGTAGAGCAAATAGACAACCTGCAGAATGGAGGAAATAGTTGCATGCTATACATCTAAGAAAGGGCTAATAACCAGAATCCACAAAGAACTCAAGCAAATCAGCAAGAAAACTTCCAACTAACCCATTAAAAAGTGGATAAAAGGCAAGAATAGAAGCTTTCCAAGAGAAGATAGACTAACGGCCAGTGAACACAGGCACATCTCCAATCTTCAGGGAAATGCAAATCAAAACCACAATGAGATATCACCTAACTTCAGTGAGAATGGCTTTTATCCCACTTTCCCCAAACAACAGACACTGGTGTTGATGCAGAGAGAAAGGAACACTTACACACTGTTGCTGGGGCCGCAACCTAGTGCAGCCTCTGTGGGAAGTAGTATGCAGATACCTCAAAGAGCAAAGAATAACCTACCATTTGATCCAGCAATCCCACTACTAGATATTTGCCCAAATTAAAAAAAAAGAAGTTTTATAAAAAAGACACTTGTATTTGAATGTTTATAGCAGTATGTATCACAATTGCAAAGATGTGGAAACAACCCAAGTGTCCACCAGTACACTTATTAATGTATTAATAAAATTTGGTATATGTATATGATGGTATACTACTCAGCCATACAAAAACATGAACTAATACCTTTTGTAACAACCTGGAGACCATTCTTCTCAGCAAAGTATCACAAGAATGAATGAACAAACACCCCAGGTACTCACTATTAAATTGGAAGCAATTGGTGAACACTGTGTACACATATGGTTGTAAAAGTCAACAGAAACAGAGTAGGTGGGGGGCAGGGAGATGAGTAAATTCATGCAGGTGCAATGCATGCTATTTGGGTACTCTTATAACTTTGATTCAAACTACACAAAAGCAATTCATGTCACCAAAATACTTGTATCTCCGTAATAGTCCGAAATTTACAAAAAGAATTCTAATTCAGAGTAAAGACCTTGAGCTGCGCTATTAATAGATTCTGAAGTGCTTGCTGAAATACCAACATGTGATTAAATTAGGTTAAGTGTGGTTGGAATGGCAAGCGCATTCAAAAAGGAGGCAAATTCTTTGAAAATTTATCATCAGATTATTGCATGTGTCCTGGCTTTAAAAATGAAACTTAATTATTAACAGAAATTTCTAAACCCACAGCAGGGTTTGTGGTGACAGTCATTGCTCTTTTCTTATTTTTAACCAAGATATATACTCTAATATCACAAACTTTGTTTAACCATGTGGTCAAAATCCTTGTTATATTTTGATTTTCAAACATTCTGTTCTTGTAAAGAAACAAATGCTCTCAGAGGATTTGGCTTCAAAGGTGCCTTGTAAAGAAGTTAGGCTGTGAAGCAGAGTTGCTGTTGATACCACATTTAGTTGTCACCTTTCCAGCGGCTGCCTCTGGAAAAGCTTTCTCTTCCCTTGTTTGAAAGTACTGTTACCTTCTTATCTTTAGAAAAATGAATCAAAGGGCTTTCTCATTCTTACTGGCACTAAAACGTTGTTAGATCTTTAATCTTTCTTTTAGCCAGAAAGAGAGAATGGAAGCGGGGAAGCCCAAAGGAACTGGAAGGAAGATCCTTTCCCAATTGGTTAAGAGGTTATGAAGTGAATTGCTAATTAACCTGGACAATTTAACACCTCTTTCTCAGGTGAGATGAGGTAGAAAGCCTCTGAAAGTGTGGGGACACAGTTGCTGGGAGGAAGATTTTAATAACACAAAGCTCTAGATCTTTGGCGCTTCCTCAAAGAGACCCCCCCGGAAAGGGTCTTGGAGTGAATTAAAAAGGAATATTTGAATATAGCCTTGGGAACATTTGAATCAGATTAAACATAATGATCGCGTTGGAGGGAAAAAAAAGATACAAAGGTGAATCTTGGCCATCCAAAGGGGTAAAAATTCAAGCGAGGCTCAATTTTTGTGCCTACAATCCCACTCTCTGGAGCACTCAGGAGAGCGTTTCTTCTATTACACTGAGCTCCTTCCTTCCCACCCACAGTGCAGTTTCTTGCTGGTGAGTGGTTGACTCCCCGACTCCAGGCTAGAACTCAGTCAAGGCCCTTCCTGGATATAATGGGTCAACTGAAGGACAGACAGACCTTGATTCCGGTCCAGTCCACTGATTTATGACCTGTTTTCTTCTGTGATACTGGCCTGGCATGCTCTTGGCTCACTCCCTTCAGTTTCATGACTTGACCCCTGTCTTGTCCTCTGGATGGACAGCTTGGATCCCAGGCAACCCTAGTCCTCCCTCCTGCTGCAGGTCACCTACTGGAACGAGTTGATTAGAGACATAATCATCCCTCTCATAAGTGCAAATTTCCCAGTGGGGTGCACTCCCTGGTGGGCACACTTGTCTGCCCCCCACAGCAGTCTCTGGGACTGTGGCTAATGCTAAATATGGTCAGCACACAAACATTTAAATGTAGAATATAAATGTCTATACACAATAACTAAGAAAATGCCATGAAAGCTATGTCAACCAGTTCGATGAAAATATTTCAAATTGTACATAAAACCAGTACATTGTATCCCATGATTGCACTTATGTACACAACCATGATATAATAAAAAAAAATTAAAAAAAAAAGAATAATACCAGCCAGGATGGGGGTTAGGTAGCCCAGTATGCTCTGGGTGGCAGCCGAGTTGAACGGAGACAGCCTGGGCTTTGATGGGGCTTTGAGTGAAGAATGGTTCTGGGAGCCGAGGCATGTCACTTTCTGAGCCCCTGTCCCAGGGTTTGTACATTAGACTTTCTATAGGAATCAAATGTGGTGGCACCTGTCAAAGAGTCATTGTCCAATATCTTTTTTTCTGTGCTCTTTTTTTAATTTTTAATTTTCATTAATTCATAGCTGTGTACATTAGTGCAATCATGGGGTACCGTGTGCTGGCTTCCTATACAATCTGAAATATTTTCATCCAACTGTTCAACATAACCTTCATGAGATTTTCTCGTTTATTGTGTGAAAACATTTATGTTCTGCTTTTAGTAGGTTTCACCTGTCCCTTCTAAGATGCATCATAAGTGTGATCCCACCATTTACCCTCTCTTCACACACCTTCCCACTTCCCTTCCCTCTCTTATCCCTTTCCCTGTCTTCTTGTGCTGTAATTGGGTTATACCCTTCATATGAAAGCTATAAGTTAGCTTCATAGTAGGGTTGTATACATTGGATACTTTTTCTTTCAGTCTTCAGATACTTTGCTAAGAATAAGAAGAATGTGTTTTTGATGACAGTTTGGTATCTTGAACCACAAGACTGTTTGACTCCTTTGTTAATAGCCCAGATGGTGGGCTCTGCTGCTTACCTGCTGGGATCTTGGGCATCTTCTGTCATCTGCCTTCCTTGACCTTGTAGGGTTATCCCCTGAATGTTTAGGAGGGGAGTTTTGGGCAGACTCCCCTACCCATTCAATGTCCATTCCTTACCCTTCCTGCCCACTCACACCCCTTCCTAACTAATCCCCTCATTTTATAGCTCTTTTCCTATATTATTTTGTCTGACTTTCCACATCTGTGAAATGAGAATCATAGAAGTACCTACCACACAGGAATGTCCACATGGGATAATTTGGAAGATGCAGTAAGATGATGTGTGTAAAATGCTGAGCCCAGTGACTGGCAGATGTGAGCACTCAGTCCATGTTAACTATTCTTCTTATTGTCGTGACCATGGTTTCTATTAGCCTCACCCAGTTTGGTTCGCTACAGTGAAACTAAAGTCACCCACCTTTTTCCCAATAACTCCCTACTTTCTTCTACCTGTTTTCTCATTGCCATCCTTCCTTCTTATGGAATTGATGGTGCAAACTAAGAGCTCACAGAAGTAAAAGAAAAGCAAGATGCAAAGTATTTCTTCTCGGAATTTAAAATCCACTTCTAGCTTTTGGAAAACATGCCCTTAGGGTTGTAGTTTCATTCACACAAATGAATGGAAATAGGTGTTAGTTAGGAATGGTCACTGTTAGTTACTTTGGGTACTGCAAATTCCCCATGCTGTGTGGGATCCGGCCCAGGCTAGCCTGTTGCAATGGGACTGTTGGGCACTGTCTGGTGCCCGGATGTCAGTTCAATAGCCTTGTGCCCGAGGGGCTGTCTATGGGAAGAGGCTGATGTGACACGGCCACTCTGAGGCTTTCTTTTATCTACTTGTCGAAGAAGTGATGACACATGGGCTATGTGCTCTGTGTTTATTGCGTTTAATGTTTTACTTCCCCATCATATCAACAACCTCTAATATAAACCATAGAATGGCAGAGTTTGTATTTTATAACTTGTGCATTCCTTCTGCGTGGTTCTCGACATACTGCCTGCAGATCATTATCACCTACTCAAAAACATATTATTTCTGAGTGTCTCTTTGTTATATGCAGAATCCCAATGTGCAAAAAAAGATTTAAAAATTGAAGCATTTTGTCAAATACAGTTTCTCTTCTGTCCTCCCCAATTTGTCCTTCAAATATATAATGAAGCTCTTCTCTGATGGTGTGTTATCAGTATATGTATGTGTGTGTGGGAGGGGGGGAGGCAAGCATCCAGGGTGATTTTCATTCCAGACAGTAGGTATTTTATAGGATAACTGGAAACAATGCTTATATCATTTATTCCAAATCTAGGCTTTACTTTTAATTTTAAAAAAATTTACCCACACATCACTGATATAATGAGTAAAAAAAGAATGGAAGAAAAAGTTATGTGATGTATTTGGTATGGGGTAACTTGATCTAGAAGGTCTGCCTACATTTGGTTCCTAGCCATTACCACTTCCCTTTGGGACAGTAAAACTCCAGAGCTTCTCCCAGGGATGCATCTCGCCTTGCAGTTACTCATGAGCGATTTTCTGTTGACATCACTGGGAATTGCCTGCCATATGGCTGGAAGTGCGGTTTCGCCCATTGGTGGTTAGCTACTCCTCACAGCAATGATTTGATTTTCCTGCATAAATTTAATTGCAAAACAGTAAAGTAATTGCCCAAGTTGGTGATATAGACAGGTTTTGGTGGCTCCCTGGGGAATCACCCCCATGGAGAGTTATTGTGTTTGAGATTAGAGATTACTGGGTTGCCTGTGTTCTATTGAATGGCCCAAACCATTCGGGGCTATGTTGGGGACCAGGTGATGTGAGCCCACAGACTGGGATCAGCTCCTCTGGTTACACTCCACTGGCAGAAGGAGGAACTGAGTGGAAATTTTATAGGATTCCCAAAGGACCCATGTGTCCCATGGAGACCAGTGTTAAGAGGACTCAGGTTCTCAAGAGACCCTGGCCTCTTGGTAACAATAGTAGCTGGGGCCAAGAACTATCTCTGGCTAACTAAACAAATTTTTGTATGATTTATTGGTGTTTATGATCTATGTCTATTAGATCATTACACTTATTTATAATTAGTTCATATATTTATTATGACATATTTATATTAGTATGATCTCACTTACTATCTAGTTCCAGCTACGCGCTTTCCTATCCAGCGCAGATATTGTGAAAAGTGGTTTTCTTCTACATCCTTGGTCAGTGTGCACCAAGCCTCCACAGAGTGCACATTCGGTATTTATTACTCAATCAGCCTTATTGGGTCTTCCTGCCAGCACTGAGGGATACAGACTCCACTTCCCTCAATTATCCCAAACCGTGGAAAAATACGCCATGGAGCTGCATGGGAAAATATTTGTTGTGCAAAGCTGAGAAGCCCTGGCTATGGGTGAGGAATAGATAAGAAATGTGGGGCTGTACCAAGAGGCTTTAGTTTTGGACAAAGAGAGGGTGGACTGTTCCAACATCCAAGAGAAAATAAGTGGATCCAGGGTGGGGTGGGATGGAAGGGGTGGAGGAAGAGCTGGGACAGTGGCGGGAAAGTGGGAGGGAGGGTGGACCCAAGAGTTTCTGATTGTGTGTGCGAGTGCGTCTGTGCTATGTGGGTGTCCAGGTGGGGGTCATGGGAAGGCTCAGGACACCGGGCAGCGTTGGGGAATGGTAAGTGTGAGAATCTGCGCTGTGAGGTTAGGACCTTGTGGGGAGGCCTCGTCCTGCTCTGCTTTCTCCCTCTGGGATGCTTAGCTGAGCCAACATGGCAGTGCACCCCTCAGCACCGATGTGGGAGCCGCCGTAGGAAAGTAGCAGTCACATGACTGACACGAAACTATCTGGAATCCTGCAGCACACTGCAGTGGGCAGATTTCAGGGGTGGCTGCTTTCGGAAACAACCAGCTGTTCTCCCTCCTCTCAGAAAACAGAACAAGTTGAGGGCTTAGAGAGGAGAAAAAGGGATTCATGTGGATTTGATGAAGGATTTCCAGGCTATGACAATACAAAGGGAAATACAGTCTCTGGGATGGCCTGCCTGGAAGAGTTCTGAAATCTCTTTCCTTCCTGTAATTCTAAATGAGGAGGAAGCAGCTCCCAGAGTGGTTTGCCTTGAATGTGCTGCTTTTGGGATAAAGGACACGGTCCAGCCATTCACTCCCAGTGGCCATCCCAACCTCCAATAAAATGAAGAGTGTTGATATTAGGGAGAATCTAGAGTCACTTCCCAATGAGTGGCATATGTATTGCACACAAACCCTGTCATTCAAATGTTTCAGCTCAACGTTGGAAATAATGATAGCATAGAAGTACTTGGGTTTGAGCTTGCTATTGAGAGAAATTAGTTCTAACTAGATGGGGCAAAGTGCCACGTTGACTTTTATGTCAAAGATAACAAAAATGGCATTTACAGAATCAGCAAGATTATCACAAACATTTTCGCCAAATGATCCAAATGGCAATGTGTTGTGTAGAAGGTTACAAGTCAGCAGACAATCGTTTAAGTCCTGTCTTAACATTTTGAGGCCCTGATTTTATTATCTGAAATATAGGAATAATTGTTTCTATTGTTTCTTCTTCTAAGAGTTTTCCTAAAGATCAACTGTGGGGAGATTTTTGAAAATGATAAAGCATGGGGTATTATTATTCACACCTTACCTAGTCTTGTTTTTTTTTTTTATTAATCATAGCTGTGTACATTAGTGTAATCAAGGAGTACAATGTGGTGGTTTCATATACATTCTGAAATATTTTCATCAAACTGTTTAACATAACATAGCCTTCATGGCATTTTCCTAGTTACTGTATGAAGACATTTGTATTCTGCATTTAGTAAGGTTCGCCTGTACCCTTCTAAGATGCGCCATAGGTGTGGTCCCACCAATTACCCTCCCTGGCCTACCCCCTTCTCTCCCCTCCCTTGCCCCTTTCCCCATATTCTTGGGCTATAATTGAGTTATAGCCTTCATATGAAAGCTATAAATTAGCTTCATAGTAGGGCTGAGTATATTGGATATTTTTTCTTCCATTCTTAAGATACTTTGCTAAGAATAATATGGTCCCATTCTCGTTTTTTATTCAAACAGTGAGTACATCATTGTCATAGGTAGGATTTGTGAAAATAACAAGAGGGGGGAAAACATTAACCTCATTTATGTAGGTTAATGCTCAAGATGCTGTTTCAACATTGGATTCAAGAAAATATTTCTTTAGTTATGCTAAAATATTTTGTAAACTGTGAGACTCTGTTTAGATTTACAGTCTGAGCAGAACAGTAATAATAGCAGCATTTTGTTGTATTGAAAGACAGGCAAGCGTGGTGGATAAGAACAGAGGTTTGGGATTTCCTTGGTTTAGATGCCCTGGTATGTTCCGGCTCTGTGATTTTGGACGTACATATAACCCCTCTATGCCTTTCTTTTCTCATCCTGAAAAGAGAATTATACTAGTGTCAACCTTATAGAGCTGTTGTGAGAATTCAGTGAATTCAAATGTGTGAGGTTCTTAGGACAATGCCCACTCTACATTAATGACATATTAATGATTGTGATGAAGAGCATTGCAAAGAAATAATAAACTCGCAAAGAAATAATAAACTCTCTGGGTTCCCTGCCTTACAATGTTAAAGGACTATATTAGTCATATGCTAGGTTGACATCTCCCATTTTCTTTCATGGAGACCATTTAAAAACATCATTATGAAAATGCACTCAGTGCCTTAATTCAGAGATATGTTATGCATGTTTTTTATTTCTTAAAGGGTTTTTTATTGAAATATAATTCAAATACCACCACATTCACCATTTTAAAGTATAGAAATCAGTGAGGTGTTAAAAATGTTTTTACAAAGTTATGCAACTATCACCACTATGTAATTCCAGAACAAATCCATCATCCCCCAAAGAAACCCCCTACTCCTTGGCTGTCACTCCCCATTGCCCCTTTCCCAGGCCCTGAGAAACCACCAATTTGCATTCTGTCTAGATAGCAGGGGTCAAGAACCTTCAGCCTTAAGGCCACATGTGATCTTGTAGGTCCTTACGTGAGGTCTTTTGACTGAATCTACATTTTATAGAACAAATCTCTTATTTTTATTGGTACATTTTTATTTGTCCTTTAGATTTGTATTTTAGTTTTTAAAATGAACATATTTAAAATCCCAAAGAATAAAATAAGTTTTGGTGAAATAAACCTCCTAGATTGACTGGCATAATTAAAACATGAACAGGCCATGAAGGCTAAATTGATGGTTGTTACACTCACAATTTAATTCTAACTTCCCCCACCTGACTGGCACCACACTACCACATGAGGCTAGTGGCAAGAGTTTATGGGGGTTGGGTGCACCAGTCTGTTATCAACTTTTGGCAACCGTGTACTGTGTTTCTGTTTGAAGTGAAATTTGCGAATAGTTGCACAGCTTGACAGTATGTTTTAATCCTGTCTGCTTAACAGCCCATCATGTCATAGAAGACCAAGAGAACGCTGAAGGAAGAAAAAAGGTTTTTTTATTGAGGATTGGGAATTGCGATACTATCTCATAAAGATAACTTGCTTGCATAGTGATACTGCAATATGAACATTAAAGAAATTTAGTGCTCATCAGCATCATAACATTCATATGTCCACAAGTATGGAAGCACAAAGGACTGTATTGTAGCAATTAAAAGATGAAAAGCAAAAGCAAAGCCGATGCTTTCAAGCAACAAGAAGACCTGGAAATAAAGCCACTGAGGTACTTAGAAAGTAGTTTATATTCATGGAAGAAAGAGAATCCCTTAAGTGATAAAGAAATTGTGAAAGAATGTATTGTCCAATGTTGTAGGATGCTCAGACCCCAATAACATTCCAAAGTACAAACAACTACACCTTTTAAGAAGAACCATAACTGACAGACACAGCAGCATGAATTTGCCTTCAACTTAACAGAAAAACTTCACGCAATACTTCAAAAGGAAAATATATATTATTCAATAGCTTTGGTTGATAATACTGACTTGTGCACAATTTGTACTCACTGAGGTCATAACAGAAGATTTTCTTTGCTACAAAGAGTTACTTCCTTGAGCACTCTTGGGAACATAACTTGGGGAATAGATATCTTCAACAACCTACCAGATAAATGTGATGAAGTTGGGCTGAATTTGGTAATGAAGTGAGCGTCTGTAGAGATGGTGCACCTTCCATGACAGGAAAACATGGAACGTTTATTGTACAGATGAAAAGAGTATTAACAGATTCAGATGCTCTCATTTCTTTTCATTGCATCTTGCATCAGCAATATCTCTGTGTTAAAGCTACTGTTTTAAGTGACAGTTTGTGACAAGTTATAAATATTGTTAACTGTATTCCAACACAACATTGGCATCCTCAGCAACATGCCAAAGTTGAAGATGAGATAACCAGTGTGGATTTGCCATATCATTCTAAAGTGCACTGGCTATGACAGGGACAGGGGTCCGCCAAAATTTATCCTTTCAAGAATAGATAAAGTTAAATTTTATGAAGAACTGAATCAGCAATGTGAATTATTGAAAGAAGATTTCTATAGGAATGCTACATTTCTGTGTCATATTATGTCAAATCAAAATTATTCAAATTTTTTTTGCAAAGTAAAACTAAGTTTATATATGACACATAGTAAAAAAAATCTAGGAATTATTTTAAAAGCTATCTTTTTAAAAAACACTTAGTAAAAGGAAATTTTAGATGAACATTTTCCCCAGTTAGCAAAGCCCATTGATGAGCAGGATGACATATGTGAATCTTTTGAAGAATACACAGCTGTTATACACCTATTAACTAGAGACTGTGACGAAAAGTTAACTGACTTTGAGAATCATTGCATCACACTCAAATTAGCATTCCAGCCCAGTTGATATAACCAAGGCACCTGCAGTTGTAATTGATTGAGCTCTCAGGAGATGACTTTTTAAAGTCATTTTTTGAAGTTAAGAAAGATCCAATTGAAATGTGGAAAAATGCAGAATTAAATGTGCTTTCAGCAACATGCCCCCAAATGCTTTCTTGTTTTCAATCACTGATTGCTGCAAATCTATATTCTCCTACCTGACCCAAATCAAGATACCGTTAAGGTCACAATGAAGGATATACAGGATCAACTGAAACTCCATGCTGCAACCATATATTCCAATGGTTTCCAACAAAACCAAAGTCGTTAAAGGGTTAGTTACCTTTAAAATTAACAAGTAGTCTTTTGAAACTATTAAGGACATGATACAGTAGTTATATTTTTACAAAATAATGTACATTTTAAAGTATATCTAATTGAAGTTTCTTGAATGTGTCCGTATTTGATTACAGCTAAATTAATGCGGCCTTTCAACAGGAAAATGTTCCCCACACCTACTGTATGGATTTGCCTTTTCTAGGCATTTTCCTATATAAATGGGATCATATAATGTGTGGCTTTTTTGATCTGGCTTCTTTCATTTAGTGTAACGTTCTCAAGATTCATCCAAACTGTCACATCTATCAGGGCTTTATTTTTTTGTGGCCAAATTTTATTCCATTGTATAGCTATACCATGTTTTGTTTATCCATTCATCATTTCCTATACATTTGGGTTGTTTCCACCTTTTGGCTATTGTAAATAATGCTACTATGAACAATTGTGTACAAATTTTTATGTGGACATAAGTTTTCAGTTCTCTTGGGCATACACACACACACACACACACACACACACACACAGAGGAGTGGAATTGATAGGGTATAACTTAAAGACTAAGACCACCCCTCTCTCAGCTGCCTTGTTTTAAAGACTGGAACTTTCTTCTCCACGTGTTGGTAGCCAGCCCTAATAAGAACTTCCTAGTGAATTCCCTGGACCACTGACAACTTTCTGTCACTCTTATCCTGTCACGTCCCTGCCCTGGAACCCTCCCTCACTGCCAAGACTCCCCCTTCTTTCTGTTTTTTTTTTTTTTTTTGGAGTGTTCTGTTTGTCCTCCTGATAAATGTGTACTTCGGGGTTTATTCTGCTGTTTGTTGTGTCAAGTCTATCAGTGATGGGTTTGGTGACACGACTTTACACATGGAGGATACTCCATCACTGAAGGTGTAGAGTCCAGAGCAATGCAATTTTATAAGAGGGACACTGGAGCTGACAGAGAGCTGGCTGACTCAGAAGGGGTTTAGAATGGGCACCCTAGGGCCCCCGAGGGGCCCTCTCCAGTGTTCAAGAGTGAAACAAGCCGGTCCCATTTGGCAAGGCATGCTGGAGAGAAGCAAAAACTCAGGCTTAAAGAGAGCTCTGAGCATTGGCAGCCACCCAGGCCTGGTTGCAGACACCTACTGTGTACCAGCAACATTACAGATTATTTATCATCTTCACAGGACACCTGCAAGGTAGAAATTATCTTCTTGATTTTTAGATAATGGAGGTGAGGTGCAGAGAGAGCTTAAGTAACTTTTCTAAGATCTATAAATCTCTCTAGTAGTATTTCTTACAAGCCCAAGGTGTCTTCCTGAAGCCTCCAGGGCCTGACCTGCATGCTAGTTGGATGGCTTTGAACTTGCCAAAGGAACAAGTTGGAATTGACCAGTGTCTCCCTGCCCTGCTGCTCCAGCATCCCTCCTGCATTTCTGGAGCTGGCTTCTCCCACTGGGATTGCCTGATTCTTTGGCTTCTGGCTCCTGCTTGGGTTTGGCCAATGGGAAGGGCAGGTGGGAGATGGAAGGGAGGGATGAGAGGTCAAGGTTGAACTATTTCCTCCCTCCTCTTTTCCCCCAAGGCGCTGTCTGGGTACTTACGAGGCCAGCTGTCTTCCTTCCGTAGCTCCAGTCACACTACTTCCTCCCCTCACCTCTTCAGCCCTGGGGGCAGTAACAGCTTTCTCCTGTAGTCAGTCTGTGGATGCTTCATCATCTTGTTTGGTTTCCTAAACTCTACCCGCAACTCCCTAAGTATTTTCTTCCCTGGAGCCTCTCCCATTTGAACCATCAGGGGTGGGTGAGTTCTCTTTCCTGCCAGGACCCCATTAGGCGTGACAACCAATTGCTAAACTTTATGTATCACTTTCAGGATTTTTGCCCCATATGCACGAAACCTGGACTATTACCCATGGACTTACTTTTTCTGAAACTACCTCACTTGTTTTTCACATACAAATGATTTTAGCTTTACCTTAAGTGATAATCTATAAGAAATCCTGGTTTTGATATGAAAGGTATATTTTTCCTAATACATATTAGAATACATACATAACTCTTTAAAAGAAACGGTATCTGGCACCATCACAAATCATGTCACACCAACTCAATGATCTCTTAGGCCCCTTTTATCTCAGGCAAGCTGTGATTCCAGATAAATGACTGAGACTTTGGTGCTTGTTTTAAGTCAAAAACATCTCAGTAGTTTATAGATTTAAATTGTTTTCTTTCAGCTGTATCCCTGCAGTAAACAGAAATGAGGAAAATCGTTCTCTTTTTTTCTTGAGCTGATGAAAAGCTTCTAAGTGTTAGCAAATGTGGAAAAATCATTTGGGCTTTCATTGTATTGTTGGGCCAAGAATGAAGATAAATCTGGTTTTATGCAAGATGAAATTTTCTTTCCTTAGGTGGCCCTCACTTAAGATCTTTGGAGGGAGGAAGAGAAATGGAAACTTGACTGATTGTATTCATTGCAGGGAAGGGCCCTGGATTCCACGCACCTGCCTGCAGGGTGTGGTGTGGGCACAGGGGCGTGTACGAAAGCTGGCAAATGGGGGTTTGAGAGCACACGGCTCCTTTAAGAATTAGGCCTAAAGAGATTCCATTAAAGATCAATCCGTAACTGGAATGTTACTTTTCTAGCTCTTCCTTTTGACTTTGGCCTCTGGGCTTGAAGGATCCTGAATCCACTTCTTCCCACCGGAATCATCTCCATTCAACATTCATTTGACACAGGAGTTCTTGAACACTTCAACGTGAATCACCAACTCCACTGTGCATCACTGAAGCTGAATTTAGCAGGTATCCATCTCCTGGAAAACTTGTTAAAATATATCTCCTTGAGCCCTGTAGCAGAGCAGCAGAGGCAGTGGGCCCGAGAGTTCTCATGTCTAACAGGTTTCCAGGTAATGTTCATGCTGCTGTTCTGGGAATACACTTTGAGAATCCCTGACACGATGTGTCAAATGCTTGCCATGTGCCAGACCCCGGGGATAGAGAGATGAAGAAGGCAGGATCCTTCCTCCAAATTGCTTACTTACTTGGGAAATAATCCAAACTCTCTGAGGGTCAGGCCCCTCATCTGTAATAGAGAATAATTATACTTACCTCACAGGGCTATTGTGAAAATTAAATGATATTGAGTCACAGACCTTTGCTATTTTCAAAGGACACATCCTGAGACCTTTGCAAGTCCACAATTCTGTGAATACTATTAAAACATGTAATTTTCTCCATAAAATTTAGTTAACCGTAAGTGAAAATTTTAAGTGACCCTTTCAGGCTCCTAATGATTCCCTAATTGTGGGATTAAAGCAATTTATAAAGCAATTAAAATAAATTCTTGCTGGAACGCTCACTGAACAGTTTCAGAAATGACTTTCCCTCGATTCCTTATAGAGTATTTGGTGGTTCTACGCAGTTCCCAAATTTGATATTTTACGCATGAATTTATCTAACACTTCCTTTCACTTTCTCTTTATGTTTGTTATTCATACTCTCACATGTAAATGCGGTCTCTCCTCTCCTCCCCGTAAGAACATGACATATCTTACACACCTGACAAGTGCTATGGCATATTTAGTATTGAACAGGAAAGCAGCAAGATCACAGTAAGACACAAATGCAAGGCAGCGAGCTGACTTGTTCACTAGCTCAGACCTCTGTGAATATGCCAGCTACTCCCACAGGGCTTCCATGTCACACAGTTCTAGCAGGTACTGTCCACATTGCAGTCCATGTAAATCCCATCCCTTGGAATTGTGCAAAATGGTGGTGCAGTCTCTCCAGGTGGAGGTCTCTCGTGTGACTCTCACAGGCGTGTCCAGACTTTTGGCTTCTTTGTGCCACATTGGAAGAAGGAGTTGTCTTGGGCCACACGTTAAATAGACAAACACTAACGAACAATGAAAAAGTCTATGCATGATTCGCCTCCACAGATAAGTTAAATGTCCTCACATGATCCACATGAGGCCCACGGGCTGAGGGTTGGACACCTCTGCTAGACCTTGCAGCTTCACCCACAATTTGGAAGTCAAAGTTAATTCTGTAAATACCAACGCTCTGATGGGAAAGAGGGTGCATCTCATCCATTGTACATCACTGGACCGTCACTGATCGTCCAAAAGCCTCTCTCCCAGCCCACACTTCAGTGTTGGTGTTTCCAGCATTGTCTCCATCCCACCTCATCTGGGCTTGGAACATAGTACCACCTGGTACTATGGGTACCGCCAGGGTCCGCCTGGCTTTGGTTGGCATTTTTGCCACCACTGCCTAATGGCCTGCCTAAGACATTTGGCTGCCTCACCCTGTAATATCCCAAGTAGAGAAGCAGGTTTGGGTCTTGGTGCCAACTCTGCCACTTTTACTGCATGAACCCTTTGGGCTCCATTGTGTCTCTCCAAAAAATGACACTCCAATAAATGGTCTATGCTTGGAGAATACGTGAAATGATAGAGAACCAGAGAGTCATGGAATTCACTGTAAATTTGTTTACATTTCTGATAAATAGATTGGCCAACTCCTTTGTTTTTGGAGCTTGTGTAAAAAATTTTTTTTTTTGTTAGACTTTGATTTTCTCAGAAAAGGTATTTTAATGCAGTGATATTATCAAACAAAACAGAAGTTATATTACTCTTATGGAATAAACGAAGAGATTTCAGGCTTCTCTGTCTACTACATCACGCATTAGAAAAATCAAGTTTAATACAAAGTTGCTTTCCTATTCTCTTCTGAATTTAGTGATCAGGGCCTGTTAAATAGTCGTCTACTTTTCAGATTAAGAGCAGTCTCTACTTTGGTTTACTCTGGACTGGATTTCAGTTTCTGGGCGAGGGGTTTGCTGAGTAGCCAGGGCCTTTTTGTGTGTGGATCTCCTGCCCATTTTGCTGGTAATCATCATGTTCAGGGTAAAAGCTCCAAACAGACTGTTGAGAGCTCCATGATTACACATGGTGCTTTTGGACCCCTATAATAATTGACTGGGGTAGTTGGCTTCCACTGTTCCGCTGGCCATGTCTCTGTGATTGTTTTTCTCAAGTGAATGGCAGGGGTTCCTTTCTCATTTGCAGGCTTCCCATTCCCAGTAAGTGACCTAGCCACATTTGAATATTCAGAAAGGACAGCACCATAGTAGGACTGTTTAAAAATTAACATGTGTTTCTCATTTGCCCGAATAAAAGTAGAATATTCAGTGCAAGGAAAATCCGGGACCCCACATCACCTTAGGCTCTCAGTATTGGGGAAAACTTATAGCCCATCTCAAATGCCTTTGTTCTAATTGTACTACGTGGAGCCACCTCAGTAAGTTTGTTCTGTATCTTTGCAGTAGCTATTCAGATATTTGAAGACAACTGTCTTCCTTTCCTTATGACTTTTTTCTTCCAAGCAGAGAACGTCAGTTTCTAAAACAATTTCTTGTATGATGCTACCTTGGTTTGTGATACTTTCCTGGTCACTTTTCCACAAACATTTTGGTTTACCTGTGTCCTTCTTAAAATGGAGTGTCTAGAAATAATGTCACTATTCTAAGCATTGTCTGCATAGAGAAAAGCATTTTGGGAATATGATCTCTTTAATCTTAGATATAATAATGTGATGATTTAACTCTTTTCTGGGCAAACCATACATGGAATTTTATTCACATTTGCAGAAAGAGAATGTTAGATTAGATTATATCCAATACAAAAACTTTAGAGTGTTCAGAGGTCTAGAAAAATATTTAATAATACTGAGGCTCATAAAAGCTATAATTTATCTAGTGCCCATATTTTATATTTGTTACCTGTTTAATTTTCATAATTCTATGAAGTGGACATATATTGTGATAATACTGTTGAATCCATTTGGGAGATGAGGACGCTGAGGGTCAACATCAGTTCAGCAGTGCACCCACAATCTCCCAGCCAGTAAGTGCAGGATTAAAGGCTTGTCTACTTTCCACTGCACTTGACTGGCTTTTTTTTGGACGGTTTGGTGAAAAGAGGTATTTAGCCTATAACTGAGAAACTTACTGCCTTCATAAAGTTGAAGGGTTATTATTTATAACAGAGAGAAGACTTTGAATCTCAACAGGGGAGAACTACTGTGGAGAATGCAGATGGGACCCTTGAAACAGACACGCTCTAAGACTGTGATAAATACAATCCTCTCAGGTCCTGAGCATTGTGGTCTTCTCAGATTGAAGCAAAGCCTCTGAGCTTGTAGCTCTGTGACATGATAGCAGTCAAGGGAGGTTCCAATAGGTTTTTTTAAAAAAAGAAACCAAAAATGAAAAGTAGTTTTGTAGAATGTCATGCAGACAAAAGGACTGAGTTGCCTTTGTCCTCAGCGGTCTCTGTGCTGTCATGAACAAGTGTTCTCTCTACCTGGCTGTGCAGAAGTCACCTGAACAGCTTGTTTAAATACAGATTCCCCGGGTTCTCATGCTCATCCTACAGATCTGGGGTGGGACCCAAGAGTTTTCATTTTATAAAGCTTTACAAGGGTTTCTGACCTGTCAGTTGGATTGGGACCAGACTGTGTTGTGACCCCAGAATGACTTAAATCTGTTAAGCAACCAGCTCTTTCAGAGAAAACTGTCTGGGCTGACTTTTATTTGTCAAATTGAATTGTTGGCTTGGCATTGCACAGTTTCAAACACACTTAGTACATGCCTTAGATCATAGGTCTTAGGAATAGCAGCTTCACGGCTCCGTGTAGGCTACCATGCCAATAGATCAGAAGAGATTCATGGAATTATAATCAAGCTGAGCAGCAAATTCTATAATTATTAGCATTCTTTTCATGTACTATAAGAGTCTGTATAATTTCCCTGTGGTAGAATGCAGAGAAATCAAAACAATAAACTAAGAGATCTACCAATTCATTGGAGCACAAAATTTAAATCTGTGTTTGCTAACAATATTTCAATTTCTGGGCAAATCTAACATGGAGAGACTCAATAATTATATTTCCATCTTTACTTAGGGAGGAGTCTATTTATTTATTGCTTTGGTTAAGAATGCTAAAAACCTGGAAGTCTTTACTGTGATATTTACCCTTGTCAGATAAACTTACTGCTTCACATTGTATTGATTTTGTCCTACAAATATACTCATCCACTGATCACTCCAGGTCTTAGAGTGAAAGAAATTCAGCATTCAGCCTTGGCTAAGTCCTTGAATGAAGAAAATAAACATAAGAACATATTAATAATCAGGTGTGTGTTGCCTTTCATTTTGCTAAACTTCTTCAAGATCCTTGACCTGGTTTGATTCCTGCCCAGCCCTTTGAAGTAAGGAGACTAAATGTGCCGTGGGACTTCTTAGCCGAGCAGCCATTATTCTGTGTGTGTTTTTTTCAAACATTTGTATTCAACCATGTTGATGATGTGCAACCCCTGAGAACCACATCCTTTAATAGAAAAACCTCTATTAACCCAAATGTAACCCAAAGAGGCTGTGTTTTCACAGCCTGTTTATAGAAGGAGGTGAATGAAAATGAAATGAGTGGATATCAAAATGCCCAACATTTCACCTTTCAGTTAATCCACTCATTCTTTTGTTCACACACCTATGCACTCAGTGATTCCTCAGAAACCTATCAAACATCTATTTTATAGTGGATGCTCTTCCACCTATACTTAAAAAGTTGACATCAGATTGGGTAGTGGTTAAGAGCACTGGTTAGGATGAATCTGTCTGTGAACGCCTCTCTGCCACTGCCCATGTGATCTTGTACTTCTACTTTTCTTTATTCATTGATTTACCTTCCTGTAAAATGTGGGTGATAATAGTACTAGCTGATCGGTTTTTTGGCCAAGAATTAAATGGAATAATGTATGTGGAGCATTTAGCCTAGTGCCCCATGCAATAAAGGCACAAAATGATAGAATAAAATATTAATCTACAGTGAAAAATCCACCCAGAAAGTTGACCACAGCCGTCAAGGACACATTGACTCTGTTTGATTGGCCATGCATTGAAAACATTCCTTGATGTTCAGAAGCACTCTCTACAACAAGACATCCAGGGGCTAAGCCTGTGTAACTGGCCATTGTGTCAGTTTGCATTATTTTGGTTATAAGTCACAGAAAACAACTGAAGTTGGCTCACAGAGCAAAAAGAATTTGCTGATTTATATAAATTGTCAAGTGGTAGGACTAGCTTTAGGTAAGGCTTGACCTAGTAGCTCAATTAGCCAGGACCTGGTTTCTCTCAGCCTCACATCATGATGGTTTCCTCTGAAAACTCCACATAGTTGTCTCACATCTCTCCTCAAGGTAAAAATCAGAGGACTGTGTTAACTGTGGGCTCCACACAACTCAGCAGCCAGAACTCAGCTAAGGGAAGGGGGTTGAGGCCACTTGCCTCAGAAGCAAAATTTAAGGAGGGCTCAGGAAAAAAACAAAACAAAACCTAGCAATCTAGGTAAATACTATTTGAATGTTACATGTAAAAAATGAATGCAAACATCTGTAATTGACAAAATGGCAGAGATTTTTTTTTTTTAATGGGAGGGAGATTTAAAAGAAAGATTTAAGGGAAGGATCAGAATTGATTAAAGAGAGTTTTTCCCTAGTATTTCCAGCAAATATGTGTTTGCGCTCCTGGCTATAGCTAAGCGATGTCCCCACCACAGAACACAGTGCTGTGGTCACAAGAAGGGGATGTGTCCATTGGCTTCAGCTTATAAGACCCCACCCTGAAGCTGGGGTCAATCTCATTCCACACACATGACTATGAATGGGAGAACTGACTCCAGCAAGGACATTGTTGCTCTAGGAAGGGAACATGAATTCCCTTGTAATTAATAAAGGTAAGTTTCACATTAGTCATTAATTTAACCATGTTCTATCTTTTCTTTGGTCCCTCAAACAATCTACTTATGTTCTAACTATGACAAGTTGTTAGTTAGCATGACTCTCAAAAGTATGTATTCTGCTTATGTTTCCTCTCTACCTGTAATTTTTTTTTTTTTAAAGAAGGTTGAGAAGAAAAAGGAGTTGATGAGGGTAGAAGGGCCCTAGGGGGGTTGGTGTTCAGGGCTCAATGCTGGTGGGATCAATGCTTTGGGGTAGGGAGGGATCAGTGTGAATGCCGCCCACAAGGTCTGTGTGCCTTTGTGTCTGTGCAATCGTGATAACAGCAGGTGTGTGTGTGCGTGCACAGGTCTACAATAGGAAAGGTTGTGGACAATGGTTGTGTCAAGGTTGTAGTCAACAATTGTGTCAAGGACAGGGAATAAAGATCCACTGACCAACTGTCGGTCAATTGACCAACACAAGCACATTCTCAGTGGGGACTTATTGAGTATCTCGAATGATAAAATTGCTGTTCACACCTGAGTACTTGCTATGTGTGTGTTACAGACAAGATGTTTTCTCATATCACAGCTTAACTGGTTGTGCAAGGCTGGCATTTTTACCTTCTCTTTTAACAGATGAAAAGACTGAGGCTCAGAGATCTTAAGGACAAGTACAATTTTAAGAACAAATAATTAGAAAGTGGCTGAGAAAAGATACAGATTTGGATCACTGTGGCCCCAAGGCTCATGCCAAGCCCCTGGCCCCATCCAGGGTAGCGATAATTTGATAATTTGATAATTTGACCCAGAGTCAGGAGGCCACGTCTACTCTCTCCTCTGTAAGTGGCTGTTCTTCCTCAGGCAACTCGCCTCCCCTTTCTGGCCCTTGGTGCTGTTATCTACACCATGACAGCCAATTTTTAATCTTGTTTTTAGGGAGAAGAATACTTTCTTCAAGTGAAACCTTAAAAAGGTTCCAAGTGGGCTCTCGTGATAGAAATCTGGTCATGGTGCATTGAGGTGAGGTTGGAGACCCTAAGCCTGCAAACTTGGTAATGCAACCCCACTGGGGCTCTCCTGGATCCAAGTGGACATGGTTTAAAAATCACTAAACTAGACAGATGTCCTTTCAGCCCTGCCGTCGCACAGCTACAGTGCTGAGTGTTCTTTGAAGGAATCAGAGAAGCAGAGAAATTAAGAACATGATGTGTTTTTGTACATGCTGCTCTTCTCGCCTTCTTTTTCTTTTTTTTTTCCAGGTTCAGGTTCTGGAGGTAGGAATTAAATGAGGTGAGCTAGAGAGAATTCAGAACTCCTGACCAACTCAGTGGGAAACCCCAGGTTATTCAGTGGGAGATGGGCATGAACTTGATCTGAGAAAATACTTAGATCTTAGTAGTGGTTTCCTGCTTTGTTCTCAGCAAGTCTTTTCTTTTTTCCTTTTTGGACACACCATTTATATTATATTAGGACAATATCACTGCCTTCTCAGTAACTTCAGAATCCCATTTAGAAGGGACCCTTAAGGAGCGTTGGTATGATAAATGTTAAAGTTGATTAGATTGGGGTGGGGGATTAATGAGTATTAACCTGGTCTAAAGATGGGTGGTCTAAAGAGCTGCAGCAATTGGTAAATAATAAAAAGAAAACCCTTTCCTTTTAGTTCTTAAAAGAAATCCATAATGGGTTTTCTTCATAAACTGCAATTATTTTTAAATAGCACTAATGAATAATTTAAAGACCCACTGGGCTAGGCAATTAGTTTTAAGTGTGGATTAATTGGTTTCTTTATAATATTCCATATTCATTTTTTGCATAATATGGACAGATATTTCATCTTCTTTAAAAATATTTTATGTTTTCTAAAACGTTCTGATAGGTGAGAAAAGAAGCTTCTGTAGCTATTGAAAAGTGTGAAGCATGTGACTCTGAGCCCATGTCGGCCCCTGTTCTAGGGAACTGACAAAATCATGGAGTTTTCTCCCCTGTCCCCTATCCTGGTAATACAGTACTGTGGTCCCAAGCCCTGGGCTGTGGACTGGTACTGCTCCATGGCCTGTTAGGAAGCAGGCATCACAGCAGGAGATGAGCAGTGGGCTAGCAAGAAAGTTTCACCTGTATTTACAGCTGCTCCCCTTTGCTCACACGACTGCCTGAGCTACAGTCTCCTGTCAGATCAGCGGTGGTGTTAGATTCTCCTAGGAGCATGACCCCTGCTGTCAACTGCACATGTCAGGGATCTCTTTATGAGAATCTAGTGCCTGATGATCTGAGGTGGAGCAATTCCAATCAAATAAATCCCAGTTGGAATTTTGTAGAAATTGTCAAGCTGAATCTAAAACCGATGCAGGAAGGCAAAACATATAGAAGAGCCAAAACCTTTTTAGGAAAGAATAAAGTTAGAAGACCTACCCTACCTGATTTTAAAACTTGTAATAAAGCTATGCTAATCAAAATGGTGTGGTATTGGTAAAAGGATAGGCACACAGATCAGTAGAATTGAATACTGAGTCCCGCTTCAGACCCTGACATTTATGGTCAATTGACATGTGTGGTCAAAGATGCAAAGACAACAATAGATAAATTATAGTGCAGTCTTTTGAATAAGTGGTGGAACAGTTGGGTATCCACTTGCAAAATAATGAATCTTAATTCATATTTGTACTGTATATAACAATGGATCATAGAACAAAATATCAAGACCAAACTAGTAAATTTCTAGATGAAAACACAGAAGAAAAGTTTTGTCATTTTGAGTGAGACAAGAATTTCTGAGCTATGACATTATAACCACAATCCCTAGGTGGAAAAATTATACTTTATCAGTATCAAAAACTTTTGCTTTCAGAAGATACTATGAAAAGAATGAAAAGACAAGCCACCGATGGGTAGAAAGTGCTTGCAAAATATGTGTCTGAGAAAGGTCTTGCATTTAGAATATATTAGAAACTCTCAAAATGCAACAAAAAGAATATCAGCCCAATTAAAAAATAATTACAAAGTTTGAGCAGACATTTTACTAAAGAAGATATATGGAGGGCCAGCCAGTAAACAAATGAAAAGATGCTTATCAACATTTGTCACTAGGGAAATGCAAATTAAAACTAGAAGATACCTGCTCTCTGGTCCTCCCATTTGTCAGACAGCCGCTTCTTCTAGTGCAACGCCAGCCGCATCCCTGAGGCACCACAGTGAAAGCGAAGGTGGGAATTAACGGATTTGGTTGTATTGGGCGCCTGGTCATCAGGGCTCCTTTTAACTCTGGCAAAACGGATATTGTCACCATCAATGACCCCTTCATTGACCTCAACTACATGGTCTACATGTTCCAGTATGATTCCACCCATGGCAAATTCTATGGCACAGTCAAGGCTGAGAACGGGAAGCTTGTCATCAATGGAAATTCTATAACCATCTTCCAGGAGCGAGATCCCTCCAAAATCAAATGGGGTGAGGCAGGAGCTGAGGATGTTGTGGAGTCTGCTGGTGTCTTCACCACCATGAAGAAGACTGGGGCTTACCTACAGGGGGGTGCCAAAAGGGTCATCATCTCTCCCCCTTCTGCTGATGCCCCCATGTTTGTGATGGGTGTGAACCAAGAGAAGTACGAAAACAGCCTCAGCATTGTCAGCAATGCCTCCTGCACCACCAACTACTTAGCCCCCTTGGCTAAGGTCATCCATGGCAACTTTGGCATTGTGAAGGGACTCATGACCACAGTCCATGCCATCACTGCCACCCAGAAGACTGTGGATGGTCCCTCTGGGAAGTTGTGGTGTGATGGTCACAGGGCTCTCCAGAACATCATCCCTGCCTCAACTGGTGCAGCCAAGGCTGTGGACAAGGTTATCCCTGAGCTGAATGGGAAGCTGACTGGCATGGCCTTCCGTGTCCCCACTGCCAACATGTTAGTCGTGGATCTCACCTGCTGTCTGGAGAAGGCTGCCAAATATGATGATATCAAGAAGGTGGTGAAGCAGGCATCAGAGGGCCCCCTCAGGGGCATCCTGGGTTATACCGAACACTAGGCTGTCTCCCCTGACTTCAACAGTGACCCCCATTCTTCCACCTTTGATGCTGGGGCTGGCATTGCCCTCAATGATCACTTTGTCAGACTCATTGCCTGGTATGATAATGAATTTGGCTACAGCAACATGGTGGTGAATCTTATGGCCCACATGGCCTCCAAGGAGTAAGAACCCCCAGACCACCAACCCCAGTTAGAGCATGAGAGGAAGAGAAAGGCCCTTAGCTGCTAGGGTGCCCCTGCCTACTCAGTTCCCCACCTCACTGAGAATCTACACCAGACCCCCTAAAGAATGGGAGGGGCCTAGGGAGCCCCACCTTGTCATGTAACATCAATAAAGTTCCCTGAATTCATCCAAAAAAAAAAAAAACCAACAGAAAACTCCCCAAACTAGAAGATACTGCTATGTGCTTACTAGAATAGCTAAAAACTACCCTCAGCACCACCAAAACA
>CAUYON010060311.1:0-59436 GCA_963573935.1 Arctocebus calabarensis
CCGCCAAACAACAATGACGGCTGCAACCAAAAAATGGCCAGGCGTTGTGGCGGGAGCCTGTAGTCCCAGCTACTTGGGAGGCGGAGGCAAGAGACTCGCTTGAGCCCAGGAATTGGAGGTTGCTGTGAGCTATGATGCCACAGCACTCTACCCAGGGTGACAACTTGAGGCTTTGTCTCAAAAAAAAAAAAAATACAGGGGCAGATGGGGCTTATTTGTGACCAATTTACTGGCCCCAGGGATGATTTCTGGTCAGGCTTCTTGGCAGACTGTTGTCCTTGTTCTTTGGCTCCTTGCTTAGAAGAATCACAAGCAAGGCAGGTGCAATGGAATGATCACAGGCAGGAAGCAATTCCACACAGCTTTTATTGCAGAAAAGAAGGAAGCTATACAAAGTGAAAATAAGTTCAGAGACAGAACAGGTCAGTCTCCATGAGTGGAGAAAGACATTAAGAATACCAGGAAGTTTCCTTTTGTATTGGTCTGGTCTGAGAGCTGTGGGATATTTGGAGTTTTTTGTTGTTGTTGTTTTTGTTTTGTTTTGTTTTAGAAACAGAGTCTCACTTTATCGCCCTCGGTAGAGTGCCCTGGCATCACACAGCTCAGAGCAACCTCCAACTCCTGGGCTTAGGAGATTCTCTTGCCTCAGCCTCCCGAGTAGCTGGGACTACAGGTGTCCTCCACAACGCCTGGCTATTTTTTGTCGCAGTTGGGCCAGGGCAAACCCACCACCCTCATATGGGGCCAGTGCCCTACCCACTGAGCCACAGGTGATGCCCAGCTATTTGTTACCCCATGATTGATATATGATTGACAGGTGTTCTGCATCTTCCTGCAGTCCCTTCTCCTGATTGGTTCCCAGATTCTCCACCCCTAGGAACCACCCTCCTGGCCTGTATCTGCCACCTGCAGATTTGGTCCCTACCTAACAAGGTCTCCATTACCCAACATGTCTGTCACTCCCATATATGCACCAGGTCTTGTCCAAGGAGCAGGCCATCGTGGGTTTGACTGGCCATGGCTGATCTCTATCCACCACCCCACCTGGTTCACTCACACTCACTCACCCTGCAGGTGGGGACAGCAGACATGTTATTGGAATGCAAGCTGAGGGGACTGGTTGGTGACTTTTCACTTTTGCTGAGGAATGGACATGGTGAGGAGCCAGAGGGGGCATGGATGTGTGATCTGCAGTACAATGGTGGGCAAAACAGGCCCGTGCTTTGTGGAGGTCATAGTCCAGTGGAGAAGAGATGTTACTAGAAACATATAAAGAGCTGGAGGACAGATACTGGGGACTTGCTGTCACAGCACAAGGGTTAAGAAGGCCCTTCTTGGAAAGTATGGTTTGAAAGTGAGCTCAGAGTCAAAGACAACTCCAAGTCAGACAGATGTTTGTTTACACACTTTGTTTTTGTACAGATTGAGTCAAAGTCAGGCACGTAAGTGTGCCCTTCATGCAGATAATGTGCACTGTACCCAAAGCCACTTATTTAATTAATTAACTATTTTTTTTTTTTTTTTTGAGACAAGGTCTTGCTTCGCCACCTGGGATAGAGTACAGTGGTGTCATCATACCCCTTTCAACCTCAGACTCCTGGGCTCCAGTGATCTTCCTGTCTCCATTTTCCCAGTAGCTGGCACTACAGACAGATGCACACCACCACACTGGACTAATTTTTCTATTTGTTTTGTAGAGACAGGGTCCCACTCTTGCTCAGGCTGGTCTTGGATTGCTGACCTCGAGTGATCCTGCTCCCATATCCAGCCTTATTTTATCTATTTTTAAAATAAATTTTATTATGTATTTTGAGGTTTACAACATGATGGTATATGATAAAGATGGATAGGAAGATGGCTACTATAGTGAAGCCGGTTAACCTATCTATTGTCTCATGTTGTTACTTTTGGGGAGGAAGCTCTACCTCTTCTCTGTGTTTCCACTTGATTCTCTAACAATGAAGCCAATGACCAAGATTGGCTCAGTCACTTCTGTTTCTCTGCTGTACTGAATTTGAGCTGTTCCATGATAGACGGTACCGGAGAAAAACACATGAACTCTGAAAATAAATCTTTCAATTCCAAAGTACCATACCCTACCGTTGGAACACTTAGACTCTGTATAGTAACTCTCAGGGCTTAGTTCAGGTTCTAGCTTACCTTGCTGAGCTCAGCAGGATTTCCCAGGGAATTTTATTTTCAGTATGATATTGATGCATGCCTGCAAATATGTATTAGTGCAGTGATATTCATCATCCCAGGTAACGGACCACTGTCCCCTTCCAATTCCTTCTGTGGCATCAAAGAGAAGCTGTGATTTTTTTTTTTTTTTTTTGAGAAAGAGCCTCAAGCTGCCACCCTGGATAGAGTGCTATGACATCACAGCTCACAGCAACCTCCAATTCCTGGGCTCAAGCGAGTCTCCTGCCTCTGCCTCCCAGGCAGCTGGGACCACAAGCGCCCGCCACAACGCCTGGCCACTTTTTGGTTGCAGTCGTCATTGTTGTTTGGCAGGTCTGGGCTGATTCGACCCACCAGCTCAGGTGCACGTGGCTGGCGCCTTAGCCTGTTGAGCCACAGGCGCCAACCCAAGAGAAGCTGTGATGTTAATGGGAAGGCCCATGCAACTAACTGTGAATAAAAGCCAATTTTGAGTTAAAAAATAGAAAAAGGAAACAGGTTTCTTTGATCCTTTCATGAAACTCAGTTTAGAGAAATAGTTACTACCATGTTTTTCCTCCACTTTCTAGAATGCTTGCTGCAGACTGATAATTTACCATCACCGTCATGCAGCAAACAAAGAGGACTGTCTTTATTATTTTTTTTTGAGACAGAGCCTCAAGCTGTCACCCTGGATAGAGTTCCGTGGCATCACAGCTCACAGCAACCTCCAATTCCTGGGCTCAAGCGAATCTCTTGCCTCCGCCTCCCAAGTAGCTGGGACTACAGGCACCCGCCACAACGCCCGTCCATTTTTTGTTTGCAGCCATCATTGTTGTTTGGTGGGCCTGGGCTGGATTCGAACCCGCCAGCTCAGCCGGTTGAGCCACAGGCGCCAAGCCAAGAGGACTGTCTTTAATCACAATAGAAGAAGAAAGAAAAATACTGATTTAGAAAAAAACTGATTCAGCTTCTGTGATAAGATAAAAAGTCTGCACAATGAGATAGTGAGTCCAGGAATGGCCTCAGGGGATAATCTGCAAATAGAAAATTGAGTTAACTCTATATGCTAATAGCAATAGAGCAGTTTCTTCTGAGCTGATTTAAGTAGCCATCTGTGCACTGGGGAGCCTTGGGAAGGACCTGGGAAGGAACCCAATATAAAATAAATTCCAGGGATATCAAATGAAGCCAAAGCAAAACTAGTGTCCAGACCAGTAAACTGACCCATACTGTGCCAATATGTAGTTCTTTGGATTAATTTAAGCAGAAGAGACAACACATTTTATTGTGTTTATCTTTCTTGCAGATTGCCTGGTTGATGGAGGCTACCCTGGGCACAGTAGCCATAGAAACTCTGAGCTCAGCAGGAAACTTTATCGTGGGTGTAAGTAGAATATATCTTTTTCATTAGTTAACCTTAGATATTTCTGTAAACCCATTTCAGAGTCTCCAAAGCTTTGCTCTGGGTGGATATAGAAAGTTTTCTCAATAATTTTCTTGTAAAAACTTTCCAAAATGACGGAAACTCAGCCTTGCACTTCAGTTCATTTGAGGTTTTCCTGGGCGAATACCTGATTTTCCAAAGTCGGCTACCCACACTAAAAGAACTCACTCCTTCTATTGCTGGGGATGTTTCATGAGCAGCATTGCAAGCATTCTTTTTTTTGCCATAGCCTACAGCCTGACCCTGATTATCTTTCTTGTTTGTAAACAGAGACACCTCTTCACTGACCCATCCAGACTGATGCTCTCTGAGATCCCTGCCTTGGTGGCTGGTAACTTTGCTACCATTGCAGGAAGTGTGATAGTTGCTCAGGGTCTTTTGGGATAAGAACTATTCATTTTTTTGTTTTTGTTTTGTTTTGAGGTAGGGTCCTACTTTGTCACCCAGACTACAGTGCTGTGGTGTCATTATAGCTCACTGCAATCTCTAAGTCATAGGCTCAAGCAATCCTCTTGCCTCAGCCTCCCAAGTCCCTGGGAATAAGGTATGCCACTACTCCTAGCTAATTAAAAAAAAGACAAGGTCTTGCTATGTTGTTCAGATTGTCTTGAACTCCTGGCTCCAGTGATCCACTGAAGAAACTTAAAACTTTTAGGCTCAGTGCCTGTGGCTCAAGCAGCTAAGGCACCAGCCACATACACCTGAGCTGGCAGGTTCGAATCCAGCCCGGGCCCGCCAAACAACAATGAGGGCTGCAACCAAAAAATGGCCAGGCGTTGTGGCGGGCACCTGTAGTTCCAGCTACTTGGGAGGCGAAGGCAGGAGACTCATTTGACCCCAGGAATTAGAGGTTGCTGTGAGCTGTGATGCCACAGCACTCTATCCAGGGTGACAGCTTGAGGCTCTGTCTCAAAAAAAAAAACCCCAAAACCCCAAACTTTTAATGTAATATTATTAGGCATGTCATATGGTTATTAACTTGTCCCTTCCAGAGAACATGTATGTAGGCATTTCTATGCTAATTTTACTTTTAACACAGAGTTACAAACATATGACATACCTTCAACTCACATTTGCAAACAGAGGCTATTACGGGTAATAGGTAAATGTACCTGTTCCAACTTACATGCAAATTCAACTTAAGAGCAAACCTACAAAACCTGTCTCATTCATAACCCAATGACTGCCTGCAAACTCTTTGATCCTTTGGGAGAAGACTATTCATATGAAGAGAATAAATAAGCATCACTAGGGACTGGGGCTAGTATTCCCATTGTCTAAAATAAAATTTCATTCTTGCTTGATATGCTAGTACTAGGAATAATATGGCAAAACTCAGATGTGGTTTTAGGAAACACCTCAAGAAAATATATTGGAATAATATATTTTCTAGCTTATAAAATAAAATAAAGTCTATCAATATTTTCTCCTTCAATATTTACTGAGCTCAGTGCCAGTTTATTTCCAGATGTCATCCCAGGGAGGCGGAGGTGGCAGAACATTCCTGCCAACTAGAAATTTTAGCACAATACACCCATCCCTGTCACACAGACCTTGATTGCTCATCATCAATTGCCACCTTTAAAATGGTTGCACCTTGATCCCTTGCCTTATGGAAACTCATCTACCCAGAAATGGAAGAGTCCAAATTCAGGATAAAAAGTAGGCAAATGGCAAAGGAATACAGCAGCTTTTACATTGGATCCCACTTCACATTTGTATCTCATTATAGTAAAAATGTTCTTTCTTGAGCTGGGGATGGTGGCTCATACCTGTAATCCTAGCACTTTGGGAGACTGAAGAGGGTGAATTGTTTGAGCTCGGGAGTTTGAGACCAGCCTGAGAAAGAACAGGATCCTGCCTCTACTAAAAATACAAAAAACTAGCCAGGCATTGTGGCAGTCACCTGTAATCTCAGCTATTTGGGGGGCTGAGGCAAGAGGATCGCGTGAGCCCGAGATTGAGGTTGATGCGAGCTATGACACCACGGTACTTGCTCCAGGGTAACTAAGACTTTGTCTCAAAAAAAAAAAAAAAAGTTCTGGGAGGTGCCTGTGGCTCAGTGGGTAGGGCACCAGCCCCATATACCAAGGGTGGCAGGTTCAAACCCAGCCCCAGCCAAACTGCAACAAAAAGATAGCCGGGCATTGTGGCGGGCACCTGTAGTCCCACCTACTTGGGAGGCTGAGGCAAGAGAATCGCCTAAGCCCAGGAGATGGAGGTTGCTGTGAGCTGTGATGCCACAGAAACTCTACCAAGGACGATAAAGTGAGACTCTGTCTCTACCAAAAAAAAAAAGTTCTTTCTGTACAAAGCCCTTCCTTCCTTCCTTCCTTCCTTCTTTTTCTTTCACAGAGTCTCAAGCTGTGGTCCTGGCCCTGGGTAGAGTGTCGTGGTGTCCTAGGTCACAGCAACTTCCAACTCTTGGGCTCAAGCAATCCTCTTGCCTCAGTTTTTCTATTTTTAGTAGAGACAGGGGCTCACTTCTGCTCAGGCTGGTCTCAAACTTGTGAGCTTAAGCTATCCACCTGTCTCAGCCTCCTAGAGTGCTACAAACACCATGCCTGGCCCCTTGACACAGCATTTCTGACATTGTACTATATTCATCTTTGAGTAGAATCCTCTCTTCTTCATTATTTCATCAATAATATTTTCTTGCCCCGAATTCTATTACTTTTTCTTAACTTTTTCTGTATAGGATATTGTAGGGTTTCCTGGCTGAGTTGTTTATAAACCTGTAGAATCTTAGTAGCTTTCAGAAAATGTACAATTATGAATAATTTCTAATACTAACAGCAGGGAGGCACAGAACCTCTTGGAAGCTGCTGCCAAGGGAGGATCGAGCCTGTAGTAGCTGAGATGCTGGGGACTAAATTTCTCTGAATACCCAGTTTGTGACCTATCAGCAGCTATCTCAATGTAAGAATAAACATCTCTCTGGAACAGAAGAATGGGCAGGAAATGAATAACAGTACTTTTCTATAAGTAATCTGCCCACAGACGCTTACAAAGTTGCGTTCATACTAGCCTGTGTTAAGACTAAAATATGGAGGAGAACCATACTCCCTTCCAGTGTAACAAAGAAGTCAACACAGTATTGTTTAGACATGAACACTTGGCTTTCCTTCTGCCCTGAAAGCTCTGAAGCCCATGTTGTTAAAATTGACTTTTTTAGTCTCTTCTTTACTAATGTCGTTAGTCTCTCATTAAAGTAGCTTGTTTGGGCTCGGCGCCTGTGGCTCAACGGGCTAAGGCGCCAGCCACGTACACCTGAGCTGGCAGGTTCGAATCCAGCCCAGACCGCCAAACAATGATGGCTGCAACCAAAAAATGGCTGGGCATTGTTGCGGGCACCTGCAATGCCAGCTACTTGGGAGGCGGAGGCAAGAGACTCACTTGGAATTAGAGGTTGCTGTGAGCTGTGATGCCACAGTACTCTATCCAGGGTGACAGCTTGAAGCTCTGTCTCAAAAAAAAAAAAAAAATTCCATCAGGATAATCCATCTAACTGCAACCTCTTAGCTCCTCAGTCTCATTTCCAGTGATCTTTCTTGCCAGCCCAACCTTAGGCATTTCCCCAAATAACTTCTTCCAATTTATTGGATTCAAGCTGCCCACTTCTTTTGATCACCTCCTAGACTTCTAGTTAATTCAGTCATGTATCCCCACTTCTTTCTCCTGATGGAGATCTCTAAACCATTGACCTTACCAATTTTTTTTACTACCCACCAATTCCTTTTTGTGTTTGCTCCCATTCTTACCCAATTTAGATCTGTGATCTGACACATAATCACTATCATGGAAATACTCTAAAATCCCTTCCCCCTCTTTTTAGCAAACTCCCAGCCCAGTTAATTGCAATCATCCATCTCCTTGGGTCTTTGCTCCAATAAATATAAAACTATTTATTTCAAGGCTAACAGAGTAAAAAAATCCATAATAATGGTCACTGGTCACACTTCACACTTTATGTTATGTTATTTTATTTATTTATTTATTTATTTTTGAGACAGAGTCTCACTATGTCTCCCTTGGTAGAGTTCTATGAACATCACAGCTCACAGCAACCTCAAACTCTTGGGCTTAAGAGATTCTCTTGCCTCAGACTCCCAAGTTGCTGGGACTACAGGCGCCTGCCACAACGCCAACTATTTTTTTTTTTTTTTTGAGACAGAGCCTCAAGCTTTCACCCTGGATAGAGTGCTGTGGCATCACAGCTCACAGCAACCTCCAATTCCTGGGTTCAAGCGAGTCTCTTGCCTCCGCCTCCCAAGTAGCTGGGACTGCAGGCACCCGCCACAACGCCTGGCCACTTTTTGGTTGCAGCCATTATTGTTGTTTGGCTGGCCCCGGGCTGGATTCGAACCCGCCAGCTCAGGTGTACATGGCTGGCACCTTAGCCCGCTGAGCCACAGCTGCCGAGCCATCGCCAGCTATTTTTGTTGTTGTTTTTGTCCTTGTCGTTGTTGTTTAGCAGGTCCTAGCTGGGTTTGAACCTGCTAGCCCTGGTGTATGTGGCCGGTGCCCTAACCACTGTGCAACCGGTGCCAACCCATGGTCACACTTTAAATTAGTGGTTCTTCACTGGGGCCAATTGTGCTCCTTCCCTCCTTGGGACATTTGTCAAGGTCTGGAGACATTTTTGTCACATTGGTATGCAGAGGAGGGTTTGACTGGCATCTAACTGACAGAAGTCAGGGATGCCACTAAATATCCTATAATGTACAGGACAACAAAGAATTATCTGGTCCCAAATGGCAATAGTTGGGGGTAGCAACTCTTCTGGGGGGAAAATGTCAGTAGTGTCAAGGTTAAGAAATTATTATTATTATTTTTGAGACAGAGTCTCACTGTCACCTTTGGTAGAGTGCTGTGGCATTACAGCTCACAGCAACCTCAAATTCTTGGGCTTAAGTGATTCTCTTGCTTCAGCCTCCCAAGTAGCTGGGACTACAGGTGCTCGCCACAATGCCCAGCTATTTTTTTTGTTGTTGTTGCAATTGTCATTGCTGTTTAGCAGGCCCAGGCTGGCGTCAAAACCCTTCTGTCTCAGTGTATGTGGCCGGCACCTTAACCACTGGCGCCAAGCCAAGGTTAACAAGTTCTGAGGGGAGAAGAGGATTGGTAAATTCACACCTAACAGGTACAATGAACACTATCTGGGTAATGGGCATAACTTTGACTCAAATTGTACAAAAGCAATTTATATAGCAACAACGTTTGTAACAGCTAGGTGTGGTGGCTCATGTCTATGAGCCTAAGCACTCTGGGAGGCTGACAAGGGTGGATTGCCTGAGCTCAGGAGTTTGAGACCAGCCTGAGCAAGAGTGAGATCCCCCCTTCTCTCTCTTTTCTCTCTCATCCCCCCACCCCGTGTGTGTCTCTTCTCCTCTCCTCTTCTTCTCTTCTCTCTCTCTCCCCCCTTCTCTCTCTCCTCTCCTCTCTTCCCCTGTTTCTCTCTCTCCCCTCCTCCTTAATGCTGCTCTGCAGCATCCCCTACCAAAAAAGACCTTTTGTACAAGCCTTGGTGTTCTGTGAGGTTTATGCCGGTCGAGTGCCCCCCTTTCATTAGGTTATTAAGGTATGAATATATTTTCTTGGCCTTTTCCCTGTTGTGACAATGGGGAACTCATTCACTATCTATGGCAAGTGTATTTTGCTCTGTAATTCTATATCTTGCTTTTACTCTGTAAACTTACCTTTCTCTTCCTCAATAAACTTTGTTTCATGCTTGCCTTAAAAAAAAAAAAAAAAAAAAAAAGAGTGAGATCCTGTCTCTAAAAATAGCAGGGTGTTGTATCCAGTGCCTCTAGTCCCACCTACTTGAGAGGCTGAGGCAAAAGAATCACTTGAGCCCTAGAGTTTGAGGTTGCTGTTGTTAGGCCTAGTGGGCCCAGGCTAAGACAGAAAGGTGTCAGGCCTAGGCTATAATGGAAAAATACCGGTTAACTCCTAGAAAATTTCTGACTGCAAGCTTTAGAAAAAATGAAATAAATCTAATTCACTCCCAAGATAGATGGGAAAGTACTAATTAATTTCTTGCTTCTAGTTCACTCCAAATTTCTTGTTTGGCTAACTCCCTGGTAAACAGACCGGGAGGTACGAATTGTTCGTGGACTGACTTTTATACAATACCAGGTGGGGAAAGTACTGAAACTAAGATGTATGGGGGAAAAGTACTGAAACTAAGATGTATAGAGGAAAATATTAAAACAAAGATGTATGATGTATGACTAACTAACTGTCAAATTCTGCTTCTGTACAATGCTTGCTTGCTGTCCTACGCAGATACACCTGAACAGCCTGTGTGCCAACCAGGATGCAGACCAAGCCTTGAAAACTCAAACCCTTAAGCAATCGGGGCTGCTCTCAGAAACCCCATGTTGGGACACTGAGGCAGTTGCTGACCGGCTCTTCAATAAAAGGACTCCTCTTTAAATTTAACTTGTTTGTCAGTGTGGTCTTTGTGGAACTCCTGGACACAATGCTGTGAGCTATGATGCCATTACACAAACTGAAAGTGACAAAGTGAAACACTGTCTCAAAAAAAAAAAAAAAAAAGGCGGTGCCTGTGGCTCAGTGGGTTGGGCACCGGCTCCATATACTGAGGGTGACCAGTTCAAACCCAGCCTGGGCCAAACTGCAACAAAAAACAGCTGGGTGCTGTTGCGGGCGTCTATAGTCCCAGCTACTCCGGAGGCTGAGGCAAGAGAATCGCCTAAGCCCAGGAGTTGGCGGTTGCTGTGAGCTGTTACACCACAGCATTCTACCAAGGGCAATAAAGCGAGACTCTGTCTCTACCCCTCCAAAAAAAAAAAAAAAAAAAAAGAGAAAAGAAAAAGAAATTCTGCTTTAAATTAATGAGGACAAATATCAAAGGGTCAATTGACACAGGGCCTTCTTTGCACTTGCTGTTTCTCCTGGCTACAACATGATTCCCCTGTGACTGGCTTATTTTTTAACAGTGGCTTCTTCAGAAAGTTCTCCCTGGCTCGACGCCTGTGCCTCAACGGGCCAGCCATGTACACCTGAGCTGGAGGGTTCGAATCCAGCCTGGGCCTGCCAAACAACAATGACGGCTGCAACCAAAAAATGGCCAGGTGGGCGTTGTGGCGAGCACCTGTAGTCCCAGCTACTTGGGAGGCAGAGGCAGGAGACTCGCTTGAGCCCAGGAATTGGAGGTTGCTGTGAGCTGTGATGCCACGGTACTCTATCCAGGATGAGAGCTTGAGGCTCTGTCTCAAAAAAAGAACCCAAAAAAACAAAAAAAGAAAGTTCTCCCTGACTTTACCCTACAGTAGATTTAATCTCATCACATTAGCCTGTTTTACTGCCTTAAAAACATACACCATTTTATTTGTATCTTTTGTTGCCTGCTAACTCCAACTAGAAAGTAAGTTACATGAGTGCAGTGTCCTTATCTGTTTTTTTTTTTTTTTTTTTGCAGTTTTTGGCCGGGGCTAGTTTGAACCCACCACCTCAGGCATATGGGGCACATCCTACTCCATTGAGCCATAGGCACCGCCTCTTATCTGTTTTGTTTACTGATGTATTTCCAGGGTCAACTATATTACCTGGCACTTTATAGGCACTCCGAAAATATTTGCTGAATAGTGGATGAAAATAGTGTTTGCCTGCAATTCATTCATTCATCAAATATTCATTGGTGATAAAATCCAGACATACCTCTTGGAATGTACAGTACAGTGGGGAGACTTCGAATTGAATAAATAACAGCACAAAGTAAATACAGTCATTTCAAACTATGATAAGAACTTTGAAATAAAAGTCCTGGTAGCTGTGAGAGTGTTGGGCAGATGATCTGACTCAGTCTTGGGTATGTTGGTCAGGCCGGGCTTCCTAGAAGTGATATTTGAACCCTAGTTGAAGGATGAGTCGGTTAACTGTGTAGAGAAAAGTGGCCAGAGAAAATGGAGCAGAGCATCCAGGCATGGAGAACAGAGTGTGAGAAGGTACTTCAGTGGGAAGGAACACAGCATATTTGAAGAACAAAGAGAAAACCAGTGTAGCTGAGACACAGAGAATCAGATAAGCCATGGTGGTCTGGACCATGGCACTTGCAGGGACACAAAAATGTCACTGAAAGATTTTAAACAAGAATTGACAAGTTCTAAGTTGGTAAAAAAAAAGTCACTCCAGAGAATAATTTTCTTTTCTTTTCTCCTTCCTTCCTTCTTTCTTTCGAGATAGAGTCTCACTATGCCCTTAGTAGAGTGCTGTGACATCACAGCTCACAGTAACCTCAAATTCTTGGGCTTAAGCAATTCTCTTGCCTCAGCCTCCCAAATAGCTGGGACTACAGGTGTCCACCACAACGCCTGGCTATTTTTTTGTCGTCGTTATAGTTGTCATTGTTGTTTGGCAGGCCCTGGGCTGTTTTTGAACCTGCCAGTCCCTATGTATGTGGCCGGCACCCTAACCACTGAGCTATGGGCACTGCGCCAGAGAATAGACTTTAAAAGGACAAAAGTGGAAGCAGGGAGGTTGGTTTGGAGGCAGTTGCAGCGTTCAGCCTTTGCCTGGCTGGAGCTGTTGGCAGTGAGATTGGAGAGAAGTTGGATATACTTAAAGACCAAAATGGAACTTTAGAGATATAAGACACTTTTGAAAAAAGTCTCGTCATAAAAAGAAAAACAGGGTGCCTGTGGTCCCAGCTCTTTGGGAGGCTGAGGCAAGAGAATCGCTTAAGCCCAGGAGCTGGAAGTTGCTGTGAGCTGTGTGATGCCACGACACTCTACCCAGGGCAACAGAGTGAGACTCTGTTTCAAAAAAAAAAAAAACAAGAAAGAAAGAAAGAAAAGAAAAGAAAAGAAAAACAAAAAGCCAGTCACCAGCCTGGACAACACAGAGATCCCACTCCTTTTTTTTCTTTTGAGACAGAGTCTCACTATGTCACCCTTGGTATAGTGCCCCAGCATCACAGCTGACAGCAACCTCAAACTCTTGGGCTTAAGTGATTCTCTTGCCTCAGCCTCCCAAGTAGCTGGGACTACAGGTGCCCACCACAACACCAGCTATTTTTTTGTAGCAGTTGACATTGTTTAGCTGGCCAGGGCCAGGTTCGAACCTGGCACCCTTAGTGTATGTGGCCGGCCCCCTAACGACTGAACTACACTGGTGCCGTCGGAGACCCCACTTCTTTCTCTCTCTCTTTTTTTTTTTTGTAGAGACAGAGTCTCACTTTATTGCCCTTGGTAGAGTGCTGTGGCTTCACACAGCTCACAGCAACCTCCAACTCCTGGGCTTAGGCGATTCTCCTGCCTCAGCCTCCCGAGTAGCTGGGACTACAGGCGCCTGCCACAGCGCCCAGCTATTTTTCTGTTTTGCAGTTTGGAGGAGGCTGGGTTTGAACCCGCCACCTTTGGTACATGGGGCCGGCGCCCTACTCGATGAGCCACAGGCGCCACCAAGAGATCCACTTCCTTAAAAAACAAAAAAACTCACCATTAATCCAAAAGTACAACAATAAAAATGAATCACAAAAAGTTCATTAAGGTCCTCATTTTATATGAAAGTAGTTAATTAGCTTTGCTCAAAGTGCCCTTTAATATGTTTATTGAGTACATGAAGATCTACAGAGAAATGTTTGAGAGGGAAGAACAAAAATGGGAAACGGGAGAGAATTGAGGTAAAAAATGGAGAGGAGAAGGAATGGGAGCCAGAGTGAGAAGAGTGTGCAAGAGTCCAGAAGTGTGCGGAGGTTGGAGGAAGCTGGGCGAGAAGAAAAGGCTGGGGAGGCAGCAACCATGCTGAGCTCCACCGGGACTGGAGGTAGGGTACAAAAGTAAACTAACAGAGGGAAACAGGAAGTCACAAAGTGGGAGAAAGGAGAGGATGCTTGGGAGAAAGGACAGGGCAATGGCTTGGGGAGACAGAACAGGAATTTGAGCGTGAGAAGAGAGGCTGAAGGTCCATCAAAGATCACTTTGGAGGGCCAGATATTAGGGAGGACAGACCCGTGAGGGGAGCCAGGAAGCTCACAACAGTAGTTCCGTCCAAGCTCAAGAGGAAAAGAGAAACGGGTGAATGGCTGGGGGAGGGGTGACGAAGAAGGAACATAGGTTTGAAAAGACTCCAAGGGAGGGGAAGGATAGGTGTGGTCAAGACTCTGACCTAGACCTTACCCTGCTCCCCACCCTCAGCCGGCTTCTGGCTTCTGGCCTCTGTTTCTTCCTTCTGCTAGAAGGAGTCTTGATTCTGGAGAGGATATTGAGGGTGGGGGATGGAATGTGAAGGGCCCAGGCATTAAATTATGTCAGGGATTGAAATGGGGGAGGTGTTGGGGAGCGGTGCTCAAGAAACCAGTGTCTATGGGAGGGTAGAGCCGCAGGGCCAGGACATTTAGTGCGAGAGTGCTTGGGAGGTGTCTCGGGGAGGAAACTCCAAGAAGGCTGCTGAAGGGCGTGATCCTCAGGGATTTGGCCGGGGCCTCAAAAGGTGGGATCCGCCAGGGTAGGAGACAGAAGAAAGACCAGCAGAGCGTGGGGGCGAAAATAGGGCTGGACAAAGAGCACTTAGGGTGGAAACCTGTGGGGAAAGGGCGGCGCCAAGATTGGCTGGGAGCCATCTCAGGCTCAGACGCGTTCCAGGTGCACCTGTTGGGAAGAAGGGATGGGGCAACTTGTGCCCGAGGCAAGTCAAGGCCTGAGGGGCTGACTCGGAGCTTGGGACTCGGGAGAAGCCACTGCTTTTTCTGCACCAGCGGTCAAAGCCCTGCAAGTAAAGGGGCGTGATCCTGGAGCTCAGGTTTCTTCCTCCTCACCTGGGCAAGGAGGGGTGGGGACAATGACTTCCGGTTCAGGTGAGTGTCCCTTCGGTGACGTCAGGTCACCCTCGGCCGCCCCTTCGGTCCCGCCCCCTCTACCGCTCTCCGGGTGTCCGCGGGACCGCGCCCCCGAAGCCCTACATATACTCAGGTGCGCCTCACCTGTTCGCCGGCACCCGTCTGCTAACCTCGGAGCAACCTCTTCTGCGCCCCGCAATCTCGGGCTGAGCCCAGGATACTCTCTGGTGCTTGCTTGGCACCCAAGACCGTGCCCATACGGCCCCTCTACCTTTTGTTTGGGTAGGGTCGTCGAGAGCGCCAAAGGGAATCGCTTGGCTTTCAGGGACTTTTGTCTGGAACCCCTCCTGCCGACTGCTGTGAGACCATCGCTCTACCGGGAGGATCGATTTCTGTGTATTAAGGGTGACAAGAAGATTTGTAGTCACCTAGCTAGAAACTTTTTTGTATCCTTGGGGGACTTAAAAACTCCATCTCAAACTGTCTTTTGTGGGGCTGCCCCCTCAAGTTTTGTTTTACTATAGGGTCGCCCGCCCGGCGCCCCTAGTCTTTATCTGAGGGCGGAAATGGCCAATTCGGGCCTCCAGTTGCTAGGCTTTTCCATGGCTCTGCTGGGTTGGGTGGGCCTGGTGGCTTGCACCGCCATCCCGCAGTGGCAGATGAGCTCGTACGCGGGCGACAACATCATTACAGCCCAGGCCATGTACAAGGGGCTGTGGATGGACTGCGTCATGCAGAGCACGGGCATGATGAGCTGCAAAATGTACGACTCAGTGCTCGCCCTGTCTGGTAAGGCTGCGGGACCGACGGGGCGGACGCGCCCAGGGCCGAGGTGGCGGGTGGTGTGCAGAGTAGGGCTGAGGCCCACGGCGGGGTGCCCTGTCCTGGGTTGCCCAGGAGCAGGAGGAAACGGAAACGGTCGGGCCCTGGTGGTGGGGCTGGGGGGGAGCCGCCCAGGTCTGGCTGCGGCACGTGAGGCCGCACTCTGGCACCGTGCACTCTTCTTCCGCCCCCAATCAGGTCTCCTCGGCCGGAGTCATCACCTCCCTCACCGCCCTGAACAGTCAGTGGCCTCCAACATCTCCCGCCTTTTTCTCTCAGACAAAAGGGGGAGCGGGGCAAGGGCACTCCGAGGCCCAAAGAACCGTAGAGCTTTGCGGTTTGCCAGACATGGGTCGCCGCCTGCGGCCTCTAATCTTATCGGCCGATTAGTTGAAGCCACAAACCCCGTGGCCTCGATAGCGGGCCACAGCTGGGACGCAGGCCGGAATGTGCGGCCATCGCCGAGGCCTTGGCCACTGTCTGCTTCTGCTGGCTGGCCCCTTCCACCCTTCCCCCTACCCGGGGCAGTTTCATCGAAACCCTGGCGCCCCGGGCGGCTCCTTGAGCAGAGGGCAGGGCGGGGCGGGAGCAGGAAGGCCGCGGTGTCGTGAGGGGCGGGAACCCTGCCGGGTCTTGTCGAGGCCTTGGCCGGGGCAGAACGCAGCGGTCGGCAGAAGAGGGTCCAGGGGTTAGTGGGCGCCGCTGATGGGGTGAAGACTGGAGCCGTCTGAAGGGTGCCTGCATTTTCAGCAATGAGGGCGTTCTTTCCCCTCCCCCGCAGCGGCCCTCCAGGCCACTCGAGCCCTAATGGTGGTATCCCTGGTGCTGGGCTTCCTGGCCATGTTTGTGGCCACAATGGGTATGAAGTGCACACGCTGTGGGGGAGACGACAAAGTGAAGAAGGCCCGTATAGCCATGGGCGGAGGCATCATTTTCATCGTGGCAGGTGAGCCACAGGTCCAAGGTGGGCCCATGGACTCTCCATTCTCCTATCTGGGAGCCTCTCAGAATCATAATCCTCATTCTCTTTACAGGTCTTGCTGCCTTGGTAGCTTGCTCCTGGTATGGCCATCAGATAGTGACAGACTTTTATAACCCCTTAATCCCCACAAATATCAAGTAAGTTTGGGAGCCCTGCTCCTTAAGGGACAGGTCTGGGGTCCTGGGATATGGAGAAGGACTGAGACAGGCCAAAGTTTAACCTCAACCCCTTCTCTCCACAGGTACGAGTTTGGCCCTGCCATCTTTATTGGCTGGGCAGGATCTGCTCTGGTCCTCCTAGGAGGTGCACTGCTCTCTTGCTCCTGTCCTCGGAGTGAGAGCAAAGCTGGGTACCGTGCACCCCGCTCCTACCCTAAGCCCAACTCTGCCAAGGAGTATGTGTGAGCTGGGACCCCCATGCCCCAGCCTAACAAGCTGTGGATGTACCCGGATGCCTGAAAGGACCTGGGTAGTGCTCAGCCTGTAGGCAGGGTGTTGGACAAAGACCTCCAGGTCATTCCATCCCTGCATACCATGTACAGTACTCTAGGGGAATGGGGTGGGGGAGACATAAAGAGGGGATGTGCTTTTTGTACAGTAATAAAAAATAAGTTTTGGAAAGCAGGCTTTTTCTCCTTCAGGGCCTCTGTTCTCCTCCTCTTCGGATCATTGCAGGGAGTGTGGAACCTAAAGTACAACTACTTTAGTTAAAAAAAGTTAATAAAGCACCAGTGGGGTGCAAGTCTATTCCTGGCCTCCCCTTTCATTTTCACTGTTATTCAGGCCCCAATATCTTGACTCTCAAAGGTGTTTGGCTGCCCTCTCCCCCTTGCCCTTTAAATAGCTACCAAAGAGCTTCTTTTATTATAAAGAAGATTTTATTAGGGATGAGAGGGTGTTCCACTCTCACCTTACCCAATGCTCTCATCTTACTTTGTACTGTCTCAAGCTCCTTCCTGGGTTAGGCGGCAGAGCCTTCATAGACACAAGGAACAAAGGTGGGGTAAGAACAGAGTAAGGACATCACAAACAATATGAACAGTTCTAGGCTCAAGGTCTTCCTCCTCCCTCACCAATTAAAGTTTACTTAAATCTAGCCAGTCATATATCTAGGTCATCATCTGGGTCTTCTTGGTCTAGGTCATCGTAGACATCTGGCTCATAGAAGATGTGGCTGGTAGCCTGGCCTGGCCCAGGGCGCAATAGAGCCTGCTGTCTGAGGAGGGAAGAATTGGCACTAGTGAGGGGGGTAACAGGTGTGTCTCGATAACTTCAGGCAACCCCTCTTAGGCATCCTTGTTATTTTTTTGGCCCAGTCTCTTTCTCTGACCTCCACGTTTAGTTAGTGCTAAAGCACCATTTGGCATTAAGAAAACTCTTGTACTCCTCTCCTAATGATACCATATACTCTCAGCAGTTTGAGAGCAAGGATTCCACCATCGTGGTCTTGGTTTACCCATCCATACAGTGGGCACAGAAGAGCAGGCATCTACTAAGTCCTTGTTAAATAACCTTTGCCACACCCATATATTCCTGTCTACCTAGTACTGTTTACTAGAGATAGGGCCACCTCCCCTGGGTCTAGTCTTTGGCTCAGGCCAGGCCCAGATTGCTCTGAGGACAACCACACAGCTGGGACCCAGAGGTCTAACAGAGAGAAAGAGACATAAAGGCCCTTTGTCATTATAGAGGGTATGGGTGGGTACAGAAGTACTCCTAGGATTTCTTTCTGGAAATGGACTTCAGACCTTATAAAGTCTGAGAGGTTAATCAATAACCTGCTGTCACCAGCTCTCTGTGGTCCAGATGCTGGGCTGTACTCAGGGATCCAGGCACCAAGGCTCCAACCTTACTTTTCAGAGCTGAACTGGAAGGGCAGAGTCAGGTTATCTTTGGCTTCTCTCTCTTTCTTCGACAGGTGAAGGTTAAAGGTCAAATGAGTCATGGGGTCCACCTGTAGGTACAAAGGATGCTGCCACTCTGCCCCATCCTTGGAATCCCTTACCCTACCCCCAACCTCTGCAGTTAATTTTGTCTCTCTTTCTGCCAGACCCTAAGCTTTATTAGCATTCTCAGATACCGGGGATGTATGAGGATCTCCATAGGGCTGAGATTCTACAGGGGGTCCCTCTTGGAGAGCCAGGCTGAAGTCTGGAAGGATGGAGAACCAATTAGTCTGGGGAGAAGAATAAAGTTAAAAAGTTGTTTTCCATCTTGAAAACAAACCAGAGAGAATTCAAAACCCCACATCCTGAGGGGTTCCCCCAATAACCTTTCAGCCCTTGCCCTCATCTTTTAACCCCTCCTTTAAGTCTTTCCATATATACTTGCTCCTTTTTTCTTTTCTTTTTTTTGAGACAGAGCCTCAAGCTGTCACCCTGGATAGAGTGCTGTGGCATCACAGCTTACAGCAATCTCCAATTCCTGGGCTCAAGCAAGTCTCTTGTCTCCGCCTCCCAAATAGCTGGGACTACAGGCACTCGCCACAATGCCCGGCCATTTTTTTTTTTTTTTTGGTTGCAGCCATCATTGTTGTTTGGCAGGCCCGGGTTGGATTCCAACCCGCCAGCTTGGGTGTACGTGGCTGGCGCCTTAGCCCATTGAGCCACAGGCGCTGAACCTCTTTTTTATTTTATTTTTTTTTTTAATTTTTTTTTTTTTAGAGACAGAGTCTCACTTTATCGCCCTGGGTAGAGTGCCGTGGCGTCACACTGCTCACAGCAACCTCCAGCTCTTGGGCTTAAGCAATTCTCTTGCCTCAGCCTCCCTAGTAGCTGGGACTACAGGCGCCCGCCACAGCGACCGGCTATTTTTTTGTTTTGCAGTTCGGCTGAGGCCGGGCTTGAACCCGCCACCTTCGGTATATGGGGCCGGCGCCCTACTCGCTGAGCCACAGGAGCCGCCCTCTTCTCATCTTTTTTATCTGTCAAATGCTTTTCCTACTTATTGTTTTCCTATTTCAAACAAAAAAACAATCTTCAGAGTTTCCATGCTAAAATCCTGACCATGATTATCTAAGGCATTCTTTTTTTGGTTGTGACAATGGAGGGAAGGGGTCTCACTGGCATTTAGTTGGTGAGAGTCATGGATATTAGATAGTTTACCAATATCAAAACAGTCCTATAAATAACCTGAATGACTTTTGAATATCCTAGTCAATATTAATGTAGGTAAATACTGTTTATATTTATCTTAGCTTTAACTCTAATTCACAAACACAAAGTATTTTTTTGTACAATTTTAACATACATTGAATTTTCCAGGATAGTAATCACTTTTTTTTTTTTTTAGAAACAGCACCTTACTTTGTCGCCCTCAGTAAGGTGCCGTGGCATCACAACTCACAGCAACCTCCAGCTCTTGGGCTTAAGCAATTCTCTTGCCTCAGCCTCCCCAGTAGCTGGGACTACAGGTCTCCGCCACAATACCGGGCTATTTTTTGTTGCTGTTTGGCTGGGGCCAGATTCAAACCTGCCACCCTCAGTATATGGGCCCGATGCCCTATTCACTGAGACACAGGCACTGCCTGATAGTAATCACTTTATCAACCAGGTAAAGACTATATTTTGTTTTGCTTGGAAATCTACTAAGAACTGTTCACTATGATAGAAACTCCTACTACAAAAGCAATAAAACCCATTATTTATAGTTTTTGCACTTATGATGCCAGTGACTATTTATTTCTATGGCTTCTAGCGCAGTCATGTCCAATTACATACTACTTGAAATACATATTATTTAACCATAAATTACTTTTCCTTGCATTTATGCTTTATATTATATTTAGGGTGTTACACTAATTATTTCCCTTTAAAATTATTTCTGGAAAAAGGTTATATGTACCTACAATATTCATTTCAGATGATGTTAAACAAAGTATTTGCTATTAAAAGGGAAAATGGAGTGTGATAGGGTTGAGAACCAGATCAATTTAGATTTCTGAATTAATTTCTGCTTACCTTTTGCAAAGGAACTTTGAAAGCAATGAAGCGAGTCCCAGGCATCCGCTGTCCAACTGGAAGATAGTCTTTCCACCTAGTGGGTATATTTTTTGTTAGCCAAATTGTCTTGTCACCCTGCAGGGAATGAGACTACCTGAAAATGGGAATCACAGCCCACACAGTATGTTCCCTCTTTTTTCTGCTTTACATTTTATCACTCCATGTATTCAACCTTGATTTATACTATCTTTTCTGTTTCCACATCCTTTTTTTTTTTTGGTAACAATCTTACTCTACTGCCCTGGATAGAATGCAATATCATCATTGTAGCTCACTGTAATCTCAAACTCCTGTGCTCCAGTGATCCTCCTGCCACAGCCTTCTGAGTAGCTGAGACTAGAAGCATGTGCCACCACACCCAGCTAATTTTTCTATTGCTTAATAGAGACAGAGTCTCGCCCAGACTAGTCTCAAATTCACTTTCAAAATCCTAGTTTGAGACTAGCCTGAACCACCACCCCCAGTCCCATTTCCTTATCTTAAAAATATACAAGGCTACAAGATAATGCAAAGTTCTCCAGAAATAAGACATCCCTAAAACCAGAAATGACTAGAACTTCTGTATCCCTGATAAAACTTAGCCCAGTTCCAAATACTAAGGCTACATATATAACATATACACACACAAGGCTACAAGATACAGACAATAGATACCAATAATAGGTCAGGCAAGATCTGTAATAAGGTGCTCATGGAATGAAGATGACACATTCAAAAGATAACTGGAGAAATAAAATGAAAGGGACAAAACGAAGTACAAAATAGGGGACAGAAGGACAAGGGTGGTGGTTCATGTCTGTAATCCTAGAACTCTGGGAGGCCCAGATGAGTGGATTGCTGGAGGTCAGGAATTTGAGACCAGTCTGAGCAAGAGTGAGACCTCGTCTCTACGAAAAACAGGATAACTAGCTAGGCATAGTGGGACAGGCCTGAAGTCCCAGCTACTCGGGAGGCTGAGACAAGAGGATCACTTGAGCCCAGGAGTTGGAAGATGCTGTTAGCTGTTACACCACGGCACTCTACCAAAGGCAACATAGTGAGACTCTATCTCAAAAAAAAAAAAAATCAAGGGACAGGAAGTCTCAAGGAATAAAACAGTTCACTTAAAAGCAAAGTGTCAAAAATCAGTCATTCGAACATATATATGAGGGAAGATCTCTCAAACAAGACCTGTTCAGAAGGTGCACTATATGTTCTTTGTGATTTCTGTAGTCATAAACCAACTCTCGATGTAAATCTCAGGGTGGCACTGCTGGGTTCATTCACTCAAACTACTGCATTTTCTGTCAACACAGCGTAACTTAAGGAAAAGGGGTTCACTTTTGGTAATCAAGGAGCGTCCCCAACACTAAGACTCCCGCATTACAGTAGTCCTTCCAGGAAATTTTAGCTCAGAACGGTGGCCAGAACTCGCTTTTAAAAGAAGACAGAAATCACAGGACATAACAGACATTGTCCCTATCAGCAACTGCGTGTGGCGCACAAAAGTCAATGCCTCCAAGCAATGGGGTGGACAAGCCAAGCGCGCGGCCGTGACAGTGAGAGGCAGAGATCACAGAGGAAGGAGGCCAGGCCCAGAAGTTACGGGCTGGGACGACCGTGCCCACGCATCTAGGTATATTTTACCTTTCGGGGATGTGGTTTCCGCCCTTCTTCTTGGCTGAGGAGCGTCCAGAAAAGTCACCTCCCCGGCCCCAGCCACTGCGGGCATGATGCCGCTGGCTCATATGGACCCCAAGAACCCGCCTACCCAAATTCAAGCCGGCCAAAAGCGCCAGTCCGGCGCCCTTGGTGCCTGAAAATAACCCTCCACCGGAAGGGCCTCACCAGAAACCCACACAGAGCTCAGGGCCTCCTATTGCGCATGCGCCACCGCCCACGTGAAAGCGTCACCACGCCGGTTTACAGAGAAGTTCGATTTGTAAACAAGACTTTAATAGCTACAGCGCCCTCCTTGGCTGGTGGCCGGTAGCACAGATAGATGAGGTGGAGTTTGCACCCTTCGGAATTCAATTCAGGGTCCCACTGCCTCCCATTCCTTGTGTGTTCTTCCATATATTTCCAAGTGCTTACATTGACATTTTGTATATTGTGTATAAATATTGACTTTCACATATGTATATCCCTTATTTTTATACAAAAGGAGCACCCTGAACATACTTTACAATATTTCTAGAATACCAATTTCCCAATTTATATGTACCTCCATTCTATTTTTTAATGACTGTAAAGCATTTCATTGATTATAAGTAACGTAAATAAAAGCACCATAATTTATTTAGCCTGTCCAATATTGATGGACCTTTAGATATTTTAGGGTTTTTTTTAATCTGTTACAGACAATGCAACAATGTAAACATCCTTACACAGATATACAACTATATCTAAATTCCTTAAAGTAGAATTTCTAGAATTAAAGATACATACTTTTTTTAAGATACTACCTAATTACTCTCTAAAAATATTGAATGAACATACATTCCTATTCATGGCCATGTTTTTGTTGGGTTCCTATCACATTGCTGGTATGCTAGAGGTGGACAGCATATATTTATGTTTTAGAAAATACCAAACAACAACTGAGAATGGAGCTCAAATTCAAGGTTTTGACACAGGATCAGCTATGAAGATTTGTACCTATTAGAAAAACTTTGAATTCTGCTACAAGTAAAATAGCAAAGCATGACCTATAGTAGGTCTGAAGACAGAATAGAGTACAAAATTCTAGATTATATGGTAAATAGTTATAATAGAAAATTATTAAAATAAGTTTCACCTTTTAGTTTTTAATTGATGAAAGTACCTTATATACATTTTAAGAAATTTTCACAACCATTTCAGAGCTTGGTAAACTGATGATCAGAAAGGTCACAGTTACTGAATAAATGAAGAAATGAATGAAGAGGTAAAAAGTCTAGTAGCTTTATTAATGTTTTGAGACAGTCATATTCCAACCTTAAATCCATAAGCATTTCCAATTCTGAAAATTTCCACATAATTAAAAATGTTTCAGTATTAGTATCCTGTTAATTGGAAAAAGACAAGTGAGGCTAGGCACTGGCCACATACAGGCTGGCATGTTCGAACCAGGCCTGCTAAACAACGTTGACAACTATAAAAAAAAAACTAGCTGGGAATTGTGGCGGGCGCCTGTAGTCCAGCTACTTGGGAGGCTGAGGCAAGAGAATCGCTTAAGCCCAAGAGTTTGAGGTTTCTGTGAGCTGTGATGCAACGCAACGGCACTCTATCGAGGGCGACATAGTAAGACTCTGTTTCAAAAAAAAAAAAAAGTTAGTATAAGATAATTGCAAACCTATACTTAGGCATATTCAAATTCACCATTAATTTATAAAATACTCTTTAGGAGTTTATGAAAAATCCAATAGATATACAGTGACTAAAAAGTGCAAATGGTACAACTGTCTATACACATGACAAGATACAAAATGTGACATAAATCTAAGCCAGAGAAGTTACATTGATACTATACTTCCAATTTGCTAAAAGACACAAACACTCCATACCTAGGAGTAGGGTTTCTAGAAAGTATGGGAACTAGAAAAACATAAGCTTTTGGATGGGAGTGGATACATGAAGTAGAAGAAGGTCTTCACACGTGTATGGCACTCTGGAATGGAAAATACAGGAGCAAGGGATATTAGGAGCACCAAACAGCTAAGTAATTGATAGTAATAAATCTACCATTATCTGGTAGGGCCCTACGTACCCTGCATGGGTTTGAGGGATTCCAGTTCTTAATAAAACAAAAAAGAAACTATGGAGAGAGTAAAAAGGGAGCCTGAGGGATAGAAGGACTGAGTATGCTCAAGATAAGTCCAAGTTATCCAAATTAAGTCTAATTAAATACAAATTTCAGGGAATGAGTCTCTGAGACAAGAGAACACTATACAAACTGAGGCTTTACGCTCAGTGCCTGTGGCTCAAGCAGCTAAGGCACCAGCCACATACACCTGAGCTGGCAGGTTCGAATCCAGCCCGGGCCTGCCAAACAACAGTGACGGCTGCAACCAAAAAAATAGCCAGGCATTGTGTCAGGTGCCTGTAATCCCAGCTACTTGGGAAGCTGAGGCAGGAGAATTGCTTGAGCTCAGAAGTTGGAGGTTGCTGTGAGCTGTGATGCCACCGCACTCTACCCAGGGTGACAGCTTGAGGCGCTGTCTCAAAAAACAAACAAACAAACAAAAAACCTGAGGCTTTAGGTCATGATAGGACTTGATGCTAAGTTCCAGAGTGTTGGACTAAAGCTCTTTATTTTTCTTTTATGTTTAGTTTTTTATAGAGACAGGGTCGTCGCCTTGTCCAGGTTCGTTTCCAACTCCTGGACTCCTATCTCACCTCCCAAGGTGCTGAGATTATAGCTGACACCACAGTGCCTGGCTTGACCTAAAGCTCTTTAAAGTTCTTCCCCGTACATTTAAAGATTTATTTTAGAGGTTATGATGACACAAGCTAAGAGAGTGCAAGCTAAAATTAAGTAGCTAACACCATGAAGAGAAAATAGTTCTAGAGGCTGGGTAACACCAAAAACTATACATTTGCATAAATAGAATTGAATGTTAGAAATGAATATTATGATATGTAAATATTTTATTGCTATCAGAAATGATCCCAACACATTCCTCCCCATCTTATACTGCCCACCCTAAACTATAGTAGTTAATTCTCTGGATTTCCATGAAAACATTGAGAAAACAGAGACTGGTCTGGTTTGCAGATACTGTAAATGTTGTTAGTTTCACATTAAATGCTAGTATCACAGAAGTAGGCTCTCTGAGGTGAGAGCAAAGGGTAAACCCCATGAAAAACTTTACATAGCTTAAGCTCATCTCTACGTTGCCACACCTTTCATAATTTCTTCTCAGAGAAGCATTACCCTTTCCACACACAATCACTGAAAAACTATCTCATAATATGAAGCATTGTTGGAAGAGATGGGAAAATAGATCTATAAATGCAATATTTATCTTTAGAGGTCCAATCTTGAACTTATATTTTCTTGGGCTCTTAACACCTGTATTATTCACATGAATACACTTGCACTAGAAAAGTCCCTAGATAGATTGAGATGGACATCACTAAAAGCTCACTACCACCACCAAAAAAAACAAAAAAAGATTATATCCATAGATTTCCTCCCCCAGACCAGCTTAGTCTGTATATACATCATTAGTAACTCAGCCCTAACTCACTTTATTACAGTTACAGGACACGTTAGTGAGAAAAGTATTAACTAAGAGAACAAAAATGAAGTCAATCCAGGCCAAATTGGGCTGACTGCAGACATCTGTTCCTTATACTTGGGCACACCGTACAATTCACTACACCCTTTTCCCAGGTTCCTCTTTAATTTCCTCCACAAAACCCATCAGTTCAAAATTAATTAATTTTGTTCATGGTGCTTTAAAATATACAAAACCCATCAGTTCAAAATTAATTAATTAAGTTCATGGTGCTTTAAAATAAACAATCAAAAAGAGAAAAACATGCAATATGTTTTACAATGGTAGATTCCTTAAAAATATGACAAGGAAAAAAATGTAGAAAAGCAGACATTTAAAAGCAATCCGTAGTCTACAAATATACTAATGAATGACATAGAATGAGGTAATATGACATTAAACACAATGAAAAAAATACATTTAAGATTATTCTCTTCAGTGTACAGAATTCACAGTCATTTCTGGACTGTGTAGCTACATTTTAAAATATTAGTTTATGTGTTCCGTTCATTGAAAATGAGATCAAAGTGTGTCATCTTGTTTCTCAGAATAACTTAAAAATACCCTCGCCTTGCCTGTACCCTATTCTCCACTAATGTCTTCTTCTTTCTCTTCACTATTCTCCTCTTCATTTTGCCTGGCCTTATGCCTGAGCATGGCAGACAGAGAACCCTAGAGGCCCAGGATTCTGAGTAGCTGTTTGTTTGTAAGGGGGAGGAGGCTACAGTAACTGCCACAATGGAGTCTCATACATGAGAAAAGAGAATATTCTGAATGCCTCTCACATATAAAAGAGAAAGATAGCAGGATGGTCTGCAGGGTTCAAGGAGCCAGAGGTGGTAAATTATAAGCAAAAGAATTGAAACCAGAGACTGAAAGAGGGACAGTCTATAGTCAGCTTTGTCTTCTACCTCCCTAGTGTTTGCCTCTAATGGACAGAGTCCATTTTTTGAACATGATGGCACGGAAAAGAAGACCCCCTGCTCTGGAAGTTAATAGGAAGTAACATCGCGAATGTGAGAAAGCAAGATCAAGGCTTGTCCCAGAAACAATGTGTAAAATCAAGGGAGAAAAGGGGAGAGCAGAAGAGAGATGCAAGTCCAACTTGGCCCAGCCCAGCTCAGCCCAACCCAAGGAAAATAGCATTCAAGAAGAAACTAAAAAGAAGAGCCTTGGACTGCATCATTTTCTACAAGGTGCCCTCAATGAACTTCACCCTATTCATCAACCAAGTTATAAAAAGAGCTCTTTAATCCCTCCCTTTGGTCTTTCAAAGCTGTAGTAAGTTCATTAAACAAATCAACAACTGTAATTGCTCAGCCTAGTTGTCTCTTTCCTTCCTACCCAATGATATTACCTAGTTATAATTATACAGGGTGTCCATATAGTTCGTGTGCGATTTAAAATAGACAACTATTATAAATCTATTTAAAAATCATGTCTTCTATTTAAAATCTAAATAGATTTAAAATCTAAAATACTATTTTAAATCTAAATAGTTTTAAATCACACACAAACTATATGGACACTCTGTATAATTATAAATGTATAATATTATAACATTATGACCATAACATACTAAATATAAATATTAGTTAATTATGTTAATGAACATCTATAAGAAACTTTGAGATGACCTCCCTAGCATAAGAGCCTAGGGAAAAGTGGGACTATCACATCTTGTCTTTCACCTTCCCACAGCTCAGATGTGACAACTCTCCTACCACTCCCTCCACCCAATTCCTTCTTCTTATTGGAATCTGACCTCCCCATTGGCTACCTCATACCTTTAAACTGCCTGCTTTGTGACATCATTCTCCCACCAAACCTACCACCACCTGGTAGCATCTTGGGGTTTCCATGGAGCTGTTTGTAAATAAATTTGGATGATCGCAACTGCAATGACCAGTAACCAGTAGCCAATGACCAGTAGTCAGTGACCAGTAGCCAGTGACCAGTGACCTCCATTCTGGACACATGCGCTCCTTGGCTTCAGCCACTCAGACATCTTCTAATATCGTCTCCTCATCCCTTTTATCTTCAGTCGATGTTTCTTCTTCTCTGACTATGTCAGGTAAGGAAAGAAACATTTAGGAGTTTTTGATTAGATTTATAGCCCCCTACATTTAGTGGCAGAGTCAAAACAGCTTGGAATAATGGGGGAAAGTATTGAACAAGAAACCTAGAAGCCTAATTTCATTTTTTGGCTTTGACATTTATTAGCTGTGTGACTTTGGAACTCTCAAAATCTGTTTCCTCATTCTGTTATATTAAGATAATAGACTGCTTATCCTTTCTGGTCCCCTTCTAATATCGAATCTATCTTTTTTTTTTTTTTGAGACAGAGTTTCACTATGTGTCACCCTCAGTAGAGTGTGAAGGTGTCACAGCTCACAGCAACCTCAAACTCTTGGGCTTACGTGATTCTCTTGCCTCAGCCTCCCAAGTAGCTGGGACTACAGGTGCCTGCCACAATACTATTTTTTTTGTTGTTGTAGTTGTCATTGTTGTTTGGCAGGCCAAAGAATGAATCTATGGCTCAGCGCCTGTGGCTTAAGCAGCTAAGGCACCAGCCACATACACCTGAACTGGCAGGTTCGAATCCAGCCCAGGCCCGCCAAACAACAATGATGGCTGTAACCAAAAAATAGCCAAGCTATGTGGCAGGCACCTGTAGTCACAGCTACTTGGGAGGCGGAGGCTGGAGACTCCACTCCCAAGAGTCGAAGGTTGCTGTGAGCTGTGATGCCACAGCACTCTACCCAGAGCAACAGCTTGAGGCTCTGTCTCAAAAAAAAAGAAAAGGAATGAATCTATGGAGACCATGAAGGAATTCATAGTTTGGGATGAAATGTTGAAGAGAATCAAAGATTTTAAAGCAAGAAGAGCGTAGAATAAAATCTACATAGCAGGGCAAAATGAGTTGGTTTTAGCAAATTAATGGACTAGAAAGGAACTAAAACTAGACCGTCACTGGAAAAATCTGTTTATCTGAAAAGTCACAATAGTTTGGCTTTTTTGTATTGCCTCCTTGAACACAGGTGACAGTTGACAGTTTTGAATATAAACATTGTTTTAATTTAAACTTTTTATTCTTCTTAACTTCTCCCACCCCTTAGCCTGAATATAAACATTTTTAAAATATGTTTATGTGTCCGATAAACAAGAAACTAAAACAAGGGGTTACCTAGGGGGGCAAAAGAAATAGAATTTGCAGTGTTTCATTCTGATTGTAAAGTATATGGATGTTTCTCCTATTAAAAATAATACTAAGTTTTTTTTTTTTGAGACAGAGCCTCAAGCTGTCACCCTTGATAGAGTGCCATGGCATCACAGCTCACAGCAACCTCCAATTCCTGGGCTTAAGCGAGTCTCTTGCCTCTGCCTCCCAAGTCGCTGGGACCACAGGCGCCCACCACAACGCCCGGCCATTTTTTGGTTGCAGCCATCATTGTTGTTTGTCGGGCCCTGGGGCTGGATTCGAACCCGCCAGCTCAGGTGTACATGGCTGGCGCCTTAGCCCGTTGAGCCACAGGCACCGAGCCTGTACTAAGTTTTTTTTTAATGATGACAGGGCACTCTACCCAGGGTGACAGCTTGTATCCTACCTTGCACCAGAAAGACAGAATCATTTGTATAATAAGTAGGATTCAAGTAAAGTTTGCTTTTCATTTTTGTTTTTTCATCCTAAAACAGAGTATATACTGATTAACAGTCATTAACTATTTTTAAACCTAAAAAGAAAAAGAAAGACCTACCTAAGAATAAAAAGAAAAATCTCTACATCTCTAATTCCACATTTATCTAAAATAATTTTCTAGGCTCCTTTGGGAATTCATACATTAAATTTTTTAATTAGATTTTAGCAGTGATGGTTTTCTTAGGATTTGGGAATGAATGACATTTTCCTGGATATTGAAGATAACTATAATCTAGGTTTTGAGGATAATATAAAACCCTTCAAGATACTTTTTAAGGGCGGTTCCTGTGGCTCAGCGAGTAGGGCGCCAACCCCATATACCGAAGGTGACGGGTTCAAGCCCAGCCTCGGCCGAACTGCAAAACAAAAAAATAGCCGGGCGCTGTGGCGGGCGCCTGTAGTCCCAGCTACTAGGGAGGCTGAGGCAAGAGAATCGCTTAAGCCCAAGACCTGGAGGTTGCTGTGAGCAGTGTGATGCCACGGCACTCTACCCAGGGCGATAAAGTGAGACTCTGTCTCTACAAAAAAAAAAAAAAAAAAAAAAGCATTCTGACAAACTATTAGACAAAATATACATAGTCATAAGCAAATGAAATATGTTTTAGGATAGGAAAGTTGATAATAAAATATTAACTAGAGACAAAAAGTATACTTTGTTTTCTTACTACCAAATTCGTAACAGAATTTGTAGTTGATAAGAAAGCATCAATAATTTACAACTTGGCATAACATTTATATGTCAAAAGAATTCTTTGCTGCTTTTGAAAGAAATGAAAATGAGAGAGGCAGAGAGAAACAGAGAAAATAAATTAAAAAATGCAGGAGTCGCCTCTCTTAATTACTGACTCCATTTGAATCCAGCAAACTAATTTTCATGTTTCAGGAATCATGTATGTAAGCTGTTTTACTTTTACCTCCATGGTATTGGTGGACAAATACCATTAAATCAAAACGTTTATTACTGCACAAATAAGTTTACAGTTTTTTTGTTTGTTTGTTTGTTTGATTGATTTTTTGGCCGGGGCTGGGCTTGAACCTGCCACCTCTGGCATATGGGGCCAGCACCCTACTCCTTTGAGAGCCACAGGCATCGCCCTGCTCATTTATATAGTACTTGAAAAACTAGAGTCAAAAGCAATATCTTACATTGCTAGAGAACCAACACTACCATTCGTCTACTACCATGATCAAAGATGTGATGAGTACTTATAAAATCACACAAAACACGATAAATGAAAACCTAATGCCTTTATTTTCTAAGATAATAAGTAGAATGTTATATTACCTTTTAGCCTAAATACTTGCCCAATATACACTTGTCTACGGGAAAATGTAAAGTTTGAATGTCCAAATGAGACATTTAGTCTTGGGTAGAAATTTTGCCCTTATTAAGATGTTTTACTTTGGCATAGCATAGAAATAATTATAATGCACCTAACTACTACTATTTTGATCCCCTTTGGTTTCTAACAGGCTGTGATGATATTCAATATTTTTTAAGATATCTTTATATGCCTAAATTATATACTGTCAGAAATGGGGGAAAAAAACAGAAAAGATATCATGTTTATAGGGAGTTTAAACAAAAAAGATGTCAGAGAAGGGATGAGGTTAAATGATCAGATGCAAATGGAAACAAATTCATAATTAGCCAGAAAGGACACACCTAAGACTCGTAAAATGTCCAAGGAAGTAAAATTTTTGAGGCTTTACAGATAGATATGGGGATTATTTTTAAAGCCCTTTTTGCAAATTCCTTTACTAAGGATGCTCATTCCACACTATAAATTATTTTATCCAGTAATTGTGGAATAAGAGAGACTGTGAAATTATACATTCACTTCTGCTTGTGCCCAGAGTATGACTCAGAAGGCCCCATTGGGGGATAATGAAAAAATAGGCCCTAGCATCCAAAACTGCTTGTTTCCAGAGGGGAAAAAATACGCAAGGCTCAAAGCACAAATAAAAGTCATAACTCACAAGAAATATTCATTAGGCACCAGTGTGGTTCAGAAAGACAATTCCAAGAGTGTATTTATACAAATGTGAGATATGGTTGCTAGTTTTTTACAACTCCATTATGGGACTAGAAAGGGTCTTTTACAAAAGAAAACATTTTGTCCACAGAAAACATTTATGGAGGTTGACAGCAAATGGATCCAAGATAAAGCACCTGTACTTACAAAAGGACAAATAAGTAGTGGGTGCTTGAGCCTGAAGTTTCAAGGTTTTGATATAGCCCCAGCCAACGATGGCAAGACCATGGCAGCTGGCAAACATCTTGAATCATTTGTTACCCACCAAACAGCTGCTGAAGCAAGTCACATTTCAAAACTCTGTGGGACTCCCTATAATATGGTAAATGCTGGTAGGTGGTGACACTTATTTCTTCACTAGAGCTGAATGGAGATCATGTGAGCAGAGAAAAGCTTTATGACAAAGCAGATACACATCTTCCAATGTATTTTAAAAATGAGTGAAAAGCTCCACAGACACTTACTTTTTCAAAATTCACACAAAGACAGAAAGCATTTTTTCAGATATAATTTAAAACATGGCAGTTTCTTCACAGTAGAGAAAACCCAGGAGAATCAGAAGTCACAATAGAATGCAAAGCCATGGAAATACGTGCACATTGACGTGTTTTGCTCCAACCACCCTGTTAGAACATGTACCTAGGCTTACCCAAGAGAGAAAGAACAGTCCTGTGTGGTATAAACCCACCTTCTGAACAAGTCTTTTCATTGATGTGCATAAATTAGAATAGCATTATGTGGGGGGTTTGGGGTTTGTTTCTTCTGTTTTATGATAAGATTAAAAATTAATCTTAAAACTCAGACTCAAAAAGTGGCTTTACTAAAATATTGCTTTAAGAATCTACTTTCCACTGTTTGGAGATTGTTGAAATTACCCAATCGCTTTATAAAATGTCAACAGAAGAGGCTCCTACAGACAGCAAATCTAACAGTGTCTGGCTCACGGTTCCCTACAAATCCATGCAGTTCATGCTTTTTTTTTTTTTTTCACTCTCCTCTTAATCTGCTATGGCTCCATTAGTAAGCCCCTAAAAATGCAACCTGGCATTTACGCACTTGTCCATCTGGAATGTCTCTACGTCAAAGGAAAACCCTCACACACACACCCCTCCCCCCATGAAAGGGAAACAAGCACACAGCTGGCAGAAATCTGGTCACAGAGAAGAAACACCACTTGTGTGCGTGTGGACACACAGCGACATGTTTAATCCCTCTGGCACAGTCTTCTGCCCATTCTCAGATCCTGCGAGGAAAGACATCAGTTGTTGTTTTTAATTGAATTCTTTACTATATAATCAGACACTAAACAACTCATTTTTGAAAAGATATTGCAAAGACAAAGCTTGAAAACTCGCCACTAAAGCTGTCCAAAGTCCAAGCTGCTGTCTTTTCCTGTCACTTGGAGCCTTGGACTTGGAAGGCCCGTCTTGTGAAAGCATCATTGTGAAATCTAACCTCATCGCTCTGTCCTCAGAGTAGCAGTCACACATGTGCAGTTCAGCAGAGACCCAGGAATGGCTAAGCTTCTTCACACTGCTTCCATGAAAGCCAATACTTGCAGATTTCACTGCTGGCCCATGAGGTGAAGCGAAACTTAAGAGACCAAGCCAGGTCCTGTATCCAGCTGCACTACCTAACTAGCTAGGGTAGAAATGTGACTACACAGACAATTCCAATTCTTAACTATTGGTTTCTTAACCATTGGTTTTAGTAAGCAAAGCAGACAAATAAAATTCAACTCTCCAGATAACTTAACAACATAATTATTGCTTTGAAATGGGTTTTGGTATTAAATCTGGCTGCTGTAACTGAGGTTTTAACAGCACAACTACAGGGGGCGCTATTCATGCCATAGTGGGAATGAGAAAGTCCCAAGGGGGTATGCCATACATAGCAAACATAATAGGTGACTGAATGTTTTATTAAGTCATTCTAAGGCAGTTTCTAAGAGCTTAATTTTAGAAAAGATGAGAAATTTCCTAGAATAATTAGATAGAATAATTAGCTATTATATTCCAAAGACTTTCCTAGTTTTCTACATTCCTAAATTTCATTCCTGCCACCTCCATTCTGGTCAACAACAAGCGCTCACAATGACAGTTTTGTTTGTTATCAAAAATTAAACTAAATAAAAGCTGAGTTTTCAAAGAGCTTTCCTTTTCCCACAAGGAATTCCAAATGGTAGTTGATTCAGCTTCTAAAATTTGGACATAAGTAGGATTTTATAGATACCTCCACAAACCTGAAATTCTCCAGATCCAAAACTATCCAAGGATGAGTTGTCTGATTTAGTTATGGATCTCAAAATTTAAGTGACTGTTTCATGACTGTAATCTGGAAATCACAAAAAAGCAATACCTATGGTCATGAAAACCAGAGGTTGCCAAGTGGTGTTATGGCCCATCACAAACTACAGAAAATTTAAAGTTTCTTGTTTTTAGCCAAGAATCCTGGTTCCTGGATTGCACAAAGCTAATAAGAGACAACGAAAAAGTGGCTGAACTAGAGTTTTAAATCAGCCCTTGCTCCTCATAAAAGCACTAAATACAAATTAGAAGGCACCCCAAGTCTCCACTTGTGCCAACAACAGATGATCACTATTTTCTAAAATGTCCTAGAGGTGAATTTGGTTCATTAATTTAGTTATGGAAAATCTTGCTTAGTGAATATAAATGTGCTCTATCATCATTCAAGGGTGGCATCCTGATTTGGAATTCAGTGCCCATAATTCTTTGGTAAGTCCTTAAATATTATATATTATTGTACAGGCAATTAAAAAATAATAGCTCATGCCTCCTGAAGGTATTCTTATCTAAATGCCACCGGAATATAATAATCCCAAAAGAGATAAAGAAAGCAAATCATTACTTAAATATAACCTTTATCTACCGCGGGGAACACACCAGTGAAGCATCTGCACTCATAACCTTCACATTACACTAAGAAACTTAATCAGCAAAGAGGTCAGCAAACTTTTCTCTCTATATAGGGCTAGACAGTAAATATTTTGGGCTTTGTGGGCCACATATGGTCTCTATTGTTAACAACTCAACAATTCCATTATACCTCAAAAGCAACCACAGATGATACATTAAGAAACGGGTGTTCCAATAAAACTTTATGGAAACAGGTGGCAGCTGGATTTGGCCCATAGGCTCCAGAGTGCAGCGCCTGATCAAGTGTAAAAGTCAGCAAAACTATGTAGTTCACTGTAAATTAAAAAAGAATACAGAAAGGAACAGCACATAAATACAAAAGCACCTCACAGGAACAGCCTTACAAATACAAAACAACTTTCTAATGAAAGAAATCAGGTAAATAACATAGCTAACAAGGGGTCTGCCAAAGTACAGCTGGGTATTCATTATTTTTTTTCAAAATATTATATGACTATTGTGATCATTCAGAGGAGAACAAAACTAACTTCAGAAAATTCTGTGCTATCATTCTCAAGAGGGTTTATAAGAAAGGAGGTACAGTAATTTTCTGAACAGAAAGATGAAAAGGGGAAGGTGAGTGACACAAGGGTCAGGAATAAAGGAACCGGAGACAAACCATTGCTGAGGGTCCCTGGACTGCTGAGGATCTTGTTAGTTTCAATTCCCCATTCCCTGAACATTTCCCATACCATCCTATTCTTGGTTCCTTTTTCTTCAAATTACTACATTTGGGGGGTTTTTCTTTTTCTATCATGTTATGGTTTTTACAGTCCAGAAATTATACAAGATTCTGAGAGTCCTGCATTAAGGCTCTCTGGGAAGACTACTGTCCGTATTTGGGATAAAAATATTACTAACGCAATCCACAAAAAGTCCCATATGTGCCCCATCTCAGATCCTGGGGGTCACCCCCTATGAATGCTAACATGAAAATGAGATAAGCAATCCAGAGACCTTCAATTTTATGTGTTTTTTTAAAAAAGATGCCATCTGCTTTCCAAAAGCAAACAGAAGCAGAAATAGTGATCTCCTTGTCTAGCACGAGCTATCCAAAATATTCAATCACCAATGGCCAAGGCATCAACATTTTTTGTGGTATTTCTCTTTTAGCTTCTATGATGCCAGTTAAGTTTTATTCTGTGTAGAATTATTCACCATCTTTATAATAATTCCAAATCATCTTTAAACGCCATCAGAAAAGACTCCACATAAGTCCTCTATTCATTCATTTTAAATCTAATTTCTCTTTAACAATGCCCAAGCTATTCTTTTCTTCATTGTGAATACCTATAATGAATCCCAGGGTATTAACATATCCTACTCAATGTGATAATCTTTGGGCCAGTCAGTTAGTAATCAGAGCTTCAAAATTCATTTGTATCAATGTTGTGCAGTAAGTGAACTTGAAATTCAAATAAATAAATTCAAAATCCTGGCCTCAAGCAATCCTTCTGCCTTAGTCTCCTGAGTAGCTGGGACTATAAGCACACACTATTGCTCCCAGCTCACAGACTCATGTTCTTTTATTAGAAGAAAATCTGTTCAAACTCACCTCCCTCAGGAAATACACAGTTAAGCTAAAATGGGAATTAGACATAAGAAAATACATTTAAATTTTTATTGACTATCAAGCAGTAAACTCTTAATGAATGGCTATTTGTTGTCAGATAAACTTCTTCAGAGGATGGCCTCCGTGAAGCCTTCTCCAGGACTGGTCCACCTCTAGCTGTGAAGGACAGAAAGAAGTTTTACTGGCACCCCATGGGAAAAAGACAGTTTATCAGGATTTTCTACAAAGTTAGCTAGTATCAATTTCTATCCCAGTAAGTTCTCTAGCAAAACCCCATGAGCACGAATGGCCTTTCCTGGGCTCTCAGGTATGAAATATCCATGGAGCTTTGCCCCTTTCCTACTTGACAACTGGTTTCAGAGTTTTGCAGCAATGTGGAACTCTAGTCACTATTTCACAAAATTGGGGGAGAAGCAGGCAAGGCCTTCCCATGACTCCCTTCTGCCACTTCCATGAAAGAATTATTTGGGATGTTTGCATCAGCCAAACATAACAAAAACCAGAAGAAGGCTATTTTAAAAGTAAATCTGTGGAAAACGGGTACCCAATTTGAATTATTACTAGGGCAAAAACCCAAATAATATTTTTATAGTAAAATGGATTTAATTGAAATATTAATTGGAAAACAAAACTGCAATATATGATAAAAAGCTATCTCATCTTATGTCTGACAAAATATGGTTTAATTGCATATACTGGAAAATTGTTCAAATGAACAAAGTTTGATCAACTGTTCATTTTTTTATTATTTTTCTTTCACTTTTAGCTTGTTTGGTTTTCATAGTACAATCATAAAAAGGATCATTTCTGCAGAAATCTTCTAAGACTACCAATCATCCCAAGCCTCCTTTGATCCTATAAGATTTTGATCATGTACTAAAGTGGTCATTATCTTTTACTTGCTTCAACAGCTGACTCACCTAATTCTGATAGATCTTACTGGTCATTGACTGCCAATGAAGCCAGCAGTTCTCAATGTCTCTGTCACCAACAATGAAATCCTGCTTCTTTTGCAAAATGTTTACTTTCATGTCAAATAAAATTGGTGAAGGAACAGTCATTGATAGTAAGTATAAAGAGATAATAAAGGAGAGGTTCAGAAGTGGTTGGCTCATTAGTGAATATTGTCACATCTTCTACTTCCTTAATCAATTCTTACATGGCAGGAATTTAGATAACGAAGATCCTTCTCTTGCCACCTTCCCATGTGGTAGGATTTGGTTTCATTAACCCACTCTCATGTGTCCTCAAAACCACTACAACCAGCTGTCCAAAGCAACTTAAAACAAGAATGACCACAGCATTAACACCCAAAAGCAAATAGCATAATCAAAAACATCTTTAAAAGCTAACTCCACTAACATAATTTCCCAGAAAGTGGGTAAAAATCAAGTTTAAATGAAAAAAAAAGACGTCAAAGCTAATTCACTGCACCTGATTAGTGTTGTATGTAGTTTTCTATGTCGCTGAAAAAATGCTCTGAAATGGAGGTGTTAGAGCAGACTACGATCTAGCATAGATCGTAGGAGGATTAAAGGCTTAAAACAAACTAATACTGTACTTCCTAAAACATACAGACTTCCACATGGGGCCAGTCAACTGGCAGCCAAGTGTTATCAGTAGGACTAAATTTGGATCACACAACCTAAAAACCACTTAAGATAAAAAGAGTGCTGAAATAAGTGCAAGTCATAATTAGGGCCAACATGTGAACAGGTCACATCAGGTGACATGGTTTCCAAAACAAATGGACCAACTGAAGATGTCATGTTGTGGAGGATTCTACCCCACGATAAAAGGCCCTTAGCCACTTTTTATAGAAGAGTCAAGATCATGTTTTCAAGAAACCAGAGCGGGTTGTCTTGTAAAGAATGTGTCAATGATCATCATATGGGTGGCCGAGCATCCATACAGGCCTAGAACTAAAACTAAACTCTTGTCACCAAAGGCCTGGTTTGGCTAGCTGGCATCTCAGGGACGAGAGCGATATGCCACTGTGACAAGACTAAAAAAACCTCCCTAGAATGTGTTTGGGTGACGCTGGAAATGAATATAGGAACATCAAGCACAGGTGGCTTTAGTTCCATCTAAGAGGTCCCAGCTGGTTGGCACCATTGACATCAAAAGCCAGGGGAGAAACAGATCATACAGGAGAGCTCTGCATCCCTCCGGTATAAACTTAGTAGGCATGGTGGGTGCCCCTGGCACATGTGCTCACCTCCTTGAGGAACTCCCCCCATACTTTGAATAGTGTCCAAATGACTTCCCCATGGCCTAACAAGCCCTCTAAGACCTGACCATAGCCCACTACTCTCATTCCATCTCTTGCCCCTGTCCTTGCTGCTCTAGAAGTACCGGTTCCTGCCAGAATTGTTTCCAGCACGGGATCTGCATCTGCAGTTCCTACTTAGGAGCACTTGTCACCTGCGTACAGTGGCAAGACTCTCTCCTGCCCTGCATTCAGGTGTTTGCTCAGACACTGCCTCCTTTCCTCACAACTCTTATCAAAACCAGCCAGAACTGTTCCTTCTTCTCTATCTTCTCCCCATTGCACTACTGTGTTTTCTCTGTGGCTCTTACTCTCTGAAATTACTTTTGTTGGCTTGGTCATCACATGTCTCTTCCGTTGGAATTATACAGACTCTGTGAACACAGAAACCTATTACCCTGCCAGATTCAACACAGTCCCTGCTTTCCAAAAATGTATCTGGCATGTAGTAAACCTAAAGTGAACACGTGAGTTTCTGGAATTAATGAACAGACCTATACTGTTTGCATTGTTACATATATATCTTAGGAAATAATAAAATATTAAAGAAAATAACAAACAAATAATCACTGATAAGATAAAATAAAACAAACAAAGCCAAAGGATTAATTGCAGACTTGGCTGTTTGTGTACTATGTAATTTACCAAGAGCTGCTTGGTAAAACCATCTCAAACACTTCTACCTTAACACTTCTACCCTTTGAAACTAGGCTCTGGCTAGTTTGGAAGCCCTCAGAAGTTCATCAGGATCTGGATTCTTCTTTAAAGTCATTTAAGAACTTTAGAGTTGACTGAAGCAAGACTTGTCCTCCAATGATGTCATAACACTTATTTGCACAACAGGACCACTCACATTCAATATATTTTATGTAACTCTATTTAGTACATTTCAATATTGTTTATGCAACTAAAGAGACAATCAGAATCTAGAAACTGGTAATAGGTCACATGCCATGAGTTGTTAAAAAAAAAAAGTGGTAATCAAAGAATTCTCCTAATTCAACACAACCCCACTCCCCAAATTATTGTGACCATGACTATGCTATTAATGCACAGAACATGTGCAAAAGATGAAAATCCACTATGCAGAGTCAAAAGAGTTACGAACAATAAACAGAAGATGACTGAGAACACCCACCACCCACCCCTTGACCTACCCAAGGAGAGTTACTGGTATTGCAGCTCCCAAGGACACTGAATTCGGGATAGACCAGGTTCAAATGAGTGACCAGCAAGGAAAAGGAAGCCGAAGCAAGGGCGTGTCTTTAGGAAGTGGAACAAAGCAATAAGGGCCTCCAGCACCCTCTGGAACCACAGAGTCATTTCTGAACCATTCTTCCAGCTAATCAGTGCATGGATGGAAGACCTGGGCTTGCAGGAGATGTCATTTTAGGCTTCTTAAGAATTTTATCGAAGGAAATCACCAAATTTTTGGAACAAAACGATAATGAAGACACGAATTATCAGAACCTCTGGGACACTGCAAAGGCAGTTCTAAGAGGGAAATTTATAGCACTGCAAGCCTTCCTGAAGAGAATGGAAAGAGAGGAAGTTAGCAACTTAATGGGACACCTCAAGTAACTGGAAAAGGAAGAAAATTCCAACCCTAAACCCAGCAGAAGAAAATAAATAACCAAAATCAGGGCAGAATTAAATGAAATTGAAAACAAAAGAATTATACAACAGATCAATAAATCAAAAAGTTGGTTCTCTGAAAAGGGCAATAAAATAGATAAACCTTTGGCTAACCTAATCAGAAAAAAAAGAGTAAAATCTCTAATTTCATCAATCAGAAATGGTAAAGATGAAATAACACCCCTCAGAAATTCAAAAAATCCTTAAATTTGTAATGAATCCTTAAAATGTAACGAATATTACAAGAAACTTTATGCTCAGAAATATGAAAATCTGAAGGAAATTGACCAATACTTGGAAGCATGCCACCTTCCTAGACTTAGCCAGAATGAAGTATAAATGTTGAACAGGCCAATATCAAATTCTAAAATAGCATCAACCATACAAAATCTCCCTAAAAAGAAAAACCCAGGACCAGAAGGCTTCACGTCAGAATTCTACCACACCTTTAAAGAGGAACTAGTACCTATAATATTCAACCTTTTCCAAATATAGAAAAAGATGGAATACTACCCAACACGTTCTATGAAGCAAATATCACCTTGATCCCTAAACCAGGAAAAGACCCAAAAAGAAAACTACAGACCAATATCACTAATGAATATTGATGCAAAAATATTCAATAAGATCCTAACAGAATCCAGTAACACATCAAACAAATTATACACCTTGACTAAGTAGGCTTTATCCCAGGATCTCAAGGCTGGTTCAATATACGTAAATCCATAAATGTAATTCAGCACATAAACAAATTAAAAAATAAAGACCATTATGATTCTCTTAATTGATGCAGAGAAAGCTTTTGATAATATCCAGCATCCCTTCATGATCAGAATACTTAAGAAAATTGGTATAGAAGGGACATTTCTTAAACTAATAGAGGCCATCAACAGCAAACCCACAGCCAATATCGTATTGAATGGAGTTAAATTGAAACCATTTCCACTTCAATCAGGAACGAGGAAAGGTTGCCCATTGTCTCCATTGCTCTTCAACATTGTAATGGAAGTTCTAGCCATTGCAATTAGGCAAGAAAAAGTGATCAAGGGTATCCACATAGGATCAGAAGAGATTAAACTTTCACTCTTCACAGATGATATGATTCTATACCTAGGAAACACCAGGGATTCTACTACGAAACTTTTAAAAGTGATCAAGGAATACAGTGGTATCTCAGGCTACAAAATCAACACTCATAAATCTGTAGCCTTTATATATACCAATAATAGTCAAGCCAGAAAAACAGTCAAGGACTCAATCCCTTTCACAGTAGTACCAAAGAAGATGAAATATTTGGGAGTTTATCTAACAAAGGATGTGAAAGATCTTTATAAAGAGAACTATGAAACTCTAAGAAAAGAAATAGCTGAACATGTCAAAAATGAAAAAACATACCATGCTTATGGCTGGGAAGAATCAATATTGTTAAAATGTCCATACTACCCAAAGCAATATACAATTTTAATGCAATTCCTATTAAAGCTCCATTGTCATATTTTAAAGACCTCGAAAAAATAATAATTCATTTTATATGGAATTAGAAAAAACCTCAAATAGCCAAGACATTACTCAGAAATAAACACAAAGCAGGAGGAATCACACTACCAGACCTGAGATTGTACAGTAAATCGATAGTGATCAAAACAGCATGGTACTGGCACAAAAACAGAGATAGATGTATGGAATAGAATGGAGAACCAAGAGATGAACCCAGCTACTTACTGCTATTTGATCTTTGACAAGCCAATTAAAAACATTCAGTGGGGAAAAGATTCCCTACTTAACAAATGGTGCTGGGGGAACTGGCTGGTGACCTGTAGAAGACTGAAACTGGACCCATACCTTTTACCATTAACTAAGTTGGATCAAAGCTTTAAACTTAAGATGTGAAACTACAAAAATATTAGAAGAAAGTACAGGGAAAACTCTTGAAGGAATTGGCCTGGGTGAATTTTTTATGAGGAGGACTCCCCAGGCAATCGAAGTAGTATCAAAAAAACACTACTGGGATCTGATCAAACTAAAAAGCTTCTGCACTGCTAAGAACACAGTAAGTGTAGCAGGCAGACAGCCCTCAGAATGGGAGAAAATATTTGCAGGTTATGCCTCAGACAAAGGTTTAATAACCAGAATATACAGAGAACTCAAACTTATTAGCAACAAAAGGACAAGCGATCCCATCTCAGGGTGGGCAAAGGATTTGAAGAGATATTTCTCTAAAGAAGACAGGTTCATGGCCTACAGACACACTAAAAAATGCTCACCATCCTTAATCATCAGAGTAATGCAAATCAAAACTACCTTGAGATATCATCTAACTCCGGTAAGATTAGCCCACATGATGAAATCCCAGCATAATTTTTACAAATCTCAGGTAGATGGTTAGATAAGGCATGGAGTTTAGACACGAGGGGAACACGAGCACCAACAGCATTAATATGTCTTCCCCATGCTCCTTTGCTTTGCTCTCTGTCAGTCATGATTCAGTCACAGAGAATTTAATGCACATAAATGAATGCATAGAAATAAAAAGGTCCAGATTTTAACTGCACGAAGTAATAATCATTCCTAAGGCTAGGGGAAAGAATAATAGGATATGGAGTCACTGTGCTCAGAACCATGGAGCTTTCACTGCAGTCAGTGCTGGAACAAGAGAAAGTAAATCCATAAAGCTTTTGGGAACTAGGAGAGGGTCTGAGAATTGCTGGTTGGGCCAAAAGGCAGTTTGGGTGCTGAAGGTTCAAGCACTGCAGAACAGGGTTATACATTCAGCTTTACCACGTCTACAGAGATCACGGCTAAGGTATTCTCTCCACTTGCCTTCCTGCCTTCCTTTTTCTTGTGTGTTCCTCCAATGGAAAAAATCTAATTAGAATCCAGTTGGCTGGGGAAATTGGAAAATACTGTTTACAGGGTTTTAACTCCTTAAAATGCATAACAAACATAGAGGAAAAGGAAATCAGGGACAAATTTATGACTGACAATATGAACTCTCCACCAAGAGCATTTTTTGACTAGACTCAAGGGAGATCCACCATGTTAAGAGAATACATAGGTGAGATTATGCCCACATTGTGTATACCGGAGACAAGGTAACATAGCAGAGGAGAAGGGGGAGATGTCTGGTCTCCAGATGTATTGTCAAGCTGATACCTTTAGGAATAATGACACATGGATGCTAAGGATCTAGAAAAATACCAGAATCCTTTATCTTTTGGAAAATTTTTATGAACTTCTGCAAGTATACTTCATTTCGAAAGCTGCTGTTACAGATGTTTTTTTTTCCAAAAGATATGTAAGGAAGTCAAAATTTACACTCAAAAATCCATATAAAACATTTTTAAAAGTATCATTATTTTCTACAATGTTTTCACATTGTTCTATATTCTCTACTACTTAAATTCCATACTCTCACCCAGGTTTAGTTCCAGAAATGAAAAGTGGCTTGAACTCAGTTCTAATTTCTATCCTTCAGACAGAAACAAAACTAATTTGAGTCTCAAAGCAATCATTAATCCCTTTGTTCTAGGGGTTTATTTGTTCTATTTCTGAGATTTAAATGCAATATATTGAATGGCTGAAAGATCTAATCAGTGACCATATGATCTCAAAAAACATTATTTTACAGTTGGGTAGAAATAAATATTTTTTAACGTAATTAGGCTTTCCAAATACCATTATTCCACCTTACATAAGGTCAAATGCCCATAAAATATATTATATTGGGAAAAATAAATTGCATTGCAGATTTAAAATAGCTTTAAACTACTATGATAATTTTTAAGCACTCAATAAAAGTAAGGACATAAATAACTTAAATGATCTGAAATGTATTATTAGTTTATAATTGTTTTGATAGAGGATTTTGAAATATGTGTATTTATTAAAGTATAATGTGCATACGGGAATGTGCACAAATTATAAGTGTATAGAAATCTTTACTATCAATATGGACTCATTTTTCAAATTTGTCTAACTCTAGAGAAAAAAGTCTTAGGAAAAACAATAATAAACTATTTCTATGAAACCTGATTGACTTTCTTCCCACTTCACCTCTGACCATGCTGTGTAGAACTCCACTGTATGGTCATTATGAAATAAAAAAATAAATTCCCATTTTGAGAATAGGAAAATTCTCCTCCTTATTTTGGCTGTGTTGACAGTGATGCATTCTCATCATAGAAAACTTTTCTTTCTCTAGTTATAGTTATTTAACTGTTTTGACATTTATCCTAGAAAATAATGGCTAAAGGATTTTTGAAACTTTTGTCTGTTTTTCTAAGCTGCTAGTGTTCTAATTGTCTTAGCTCTTATTTATGTTGTTTTAAGCCAGCAAATTTGGGTAGTCTATTACAGCTGCTGTAGGAATCTAACATAGGCTCCGTGCATCATTTATAGAGAAAAATATGCTGTGCTACCAAGTGGGTTATGTAAGGTCTATGTAATCCTCATGTATTTTTTTTTCAAGTTGAATATGCCCAGATGAGAATATTTTCTCAGTTTTTTGAACCTGATTTTTGCGTTGTTATGCTTATTTACTATAATTGATTAACTCCCTGGTTACACTTTTGAAAGACTTTATCCAATCACAAATCAAAAGACAGCCATCACTCAGTATGATACCCAGTTGGATAAGTTGCTCAATGGAGTGAAATCTGAAAAGGTTTAAATTGTGATGGTTTTCAGCCATAATGTTGATGCTATATTGACTGAATTGTAATCATATTAAACTTATACTATTTTGAGCAGTAAGAAAATTTCTTATTCAAATTCCCATACTTATAAGCTATGTTACTGTTGAAAAATAAGCTTTGAAAGCTTGTAATCATGATGCTTTCTTTCACAGATTGCACATAGATGTAAAATCATACCTTAAAGTTGTAAAACTAAAGTTTTTATAGTTTGAGTTTTGTGACATTTTCTTAAGACTGATCAGGAATACTTTGTATTCTTTTCTACTATTGTTAAAAATATGATGGAAAATGTACCATTTGTCAGCAGACTTTTGAGTGTCCTAGAGGCTTAAGATATAATCGGTAACACTTTTGTACCTCGCAAAAGGTTTCTATATTCGAGAACAGCAAAGTGTAATCAAGAAACAACTTATCTTAGACCAAAAAGAAATCTGCTTTCACATGAAGACCGAAAACTATTTCTGACTTTTTTGAAAACTGATAAACTTTTTTGAACATCACAACATGCTAAACTCTTAATTATTTATATTCCCAGTTTATAGCTAAAATAACTGAGTCTCAGAGCAGTTACATATTTTCTCCCTGGAGCACTAAGTGAGAATTGGGAACCACATCTGCCTAGGTCTCTTTCTGTCTCCATTCATTTTATTAATTAGGGCCATAATCTTCACGGTTCCTAGGCCACTTAATACTATTTGCATATAGGAAATAAAACTTGGAATACTCATAACTCTGGCAAAATCCATCTTCTCACAGACATTTCAGGGAAACAGTGATTGTTCATTAAATTTTTAAAAAGTTACTTTTTTTACAATGTGGTATAATGAGGTATCTCACAAGGAAAAAAAAATAGTCATAACATGCAGTGACCCTGGCTTTTGTACTTTTAATGTTATTACAATAAGTTCCTTTGGCCCTTACACTGGAAATTCCATTCCAAATCACACCAACAAGCAGCACGTTAGTATTTGGTTATTTCTATTATTAACTGAAATGTGAGCAAGGTGTAAATTTGCCGTGGGAAAGTTATAAACTTCAAGACTTCATTAAGAACTACAAAATGTGTCCATACATGCTGATTAGCATTCCCAATCCATTGCTTTAGAGTTCCCTGCAGAAAGAGATCTACAGATATAAAATGAAGTCAGTGATAATGGAGATGATGATGATGATGGCAACTCTGACATTAAAGAAAATTTAACTGTGGGAAATTCTATCATCCATTCCCAGCCACTCCCATGTCTAAGTAAGATTTTTTTTTTCGACATGCATCCTTTTTTTGGTTTTATATGCCAATTGCATCATTTAATTCATCATCTTAAGGCTGAGTTCAATGAAAGAGTAAAGGGATATAGCATTTTGAGTGCTTATTTTGTTCGAGGCACAGGATTAGAACCTTGGCATACCTGATCTCACATGGCCTCTATCATCTTTAATGTCATTAATAATGCTTTTCTGTCCTTGAATGTCTAGATTATCTACAGGCACTGAAAATTATTAATGATTGACGTAGGCCCCAGCTTATAAAAATGACATTAGAATCTTTCAAGTAGTCTGTGACAGCTGTAGTATTTTTGATTCAATTAAAATATGAAGCCAGGAAAAGGGAATATCATCAGCTTCAAGGTAAAAAATGTTATATCACTTTATCTCTATTTGGTCAGTTTATAAAATTTAGGAGGCCTTCCTCCACTAAACCTTTCTGGCAAAATATACCACTATGAAGTACGAGGTATTGAAATATTAATTCACTTTGCTCTCCCCTATTCTTTCTCATGGTCAAAATACATCAATAATCATCAAATAACTCACCCAAAGGACTTTCACCTCTGGCTCTGATACACTTCAGTTTGTCTTTTCTGTACTCAATTTACTGTTTCCTTCTGTAAGTCAAAGGCATGTGTCTGACCTGGGGAATTCAAGTGAAGAGAATTAGAAGTCAGAACAGGGAACGTGCAACACAACACGTGCACCCCGCTGTGCCCAGTTACTTCAGTCAAGCAAGCTGCTTACTCAAGCAGGACCCACTGGCCTTGTTTGATAATTCTTTCATGGTAAATTGCTAAAACATAAAAATCAATGAAAGTTGCATAATTAAAAACTACATATTTTAGTGATTTTTTTCCTTCTATGTATGTTTTGTTTACCCAACATGCTCATTTTGCTAACAAAGTTTATTACTAAGTGGGCTGAATTCTTTAACCTGTTTAGTATTTTTTTCCATTTAATAAATGGAACAAAGATGCTAGAAAAATTCAACTAATGCCCTGTAGAAGGTATAAACCGTATCCCACAGGCAGAAAATTATTATCTTAACATGATACTGTGTTAGATGCAGCCTTTTCTATGCTTTTAGAAATAAACATCTAAAAAGAAAACAACACTTTTACCAAGTTTTAAAAAAATAAAACGTGGAAAAACAAACCCCAAAAGCTACCTTTAATCATCAGCACCCAAAATCCAAGGAATTGTTTTATAGTCTAGTTTTTACTTTATATTTCCATTTTATGTATGTGTTGGAAATTGTATTTTTAAATAACAATTCAAATGGTTTGAAAAACAATAGTGGTAATTTTTGTTTTTTACAAGTTGATTTTTCAAAAGAAAAAGAAACTTGTATGTTACTGAGACAGATATTTTGAAAAGCTACATTCCTTTTTCCAATAAAAATGTCAAAGAAATCAAAATAAGTTATGCCTAAACTTTAAAACACCTTTCTTTTGTTATTCTCCTTAATCATATAGCTTAAAGAAACCAATGTCCACCAAGATGAATTTTCACTTTTACTCTTTCAAAAAAAAAAAAAAATCCTAACAGTCTTATTTAACCGACGCTGGCTACTACTGTACCTTTATAAGCATTCCATTAAGGAGGGAAGAAACCTAGCCATGGTTTGAGTTTAATTTTTTTATTAAAAATAAAATTTATAATTATGTAAACTTTTTGGACGCTTAAAACCTCAGTTGTTATTATTTCCAATGTAACTGGTGATCCTTCTCTTTCCCTCAGTATATAGGTCTTAACATGTTGGTTACAGAGACAGCGAGTAAATTACAGCAGCCACTACTCTGTGTGTCTCCTTTGATTCCAAGTATCAACATCTCAGTGCTAATTGTAGAGCACTATGTAAAAATTCTAATAATCTAAAATAATTTAAAATTAATAGTACAATATTTATGCTAGAACAAAATGTTTTTATGGCACATGTTTTTCTTTCATAATTTCAAAGAGTGGTTTGAATTTCTGGGCAAAAATTGACTTGGCTAACATGTTAGTATTCTGGTTTCATGACATGTTAAATAGATGTTTTATGAAAATAGATTTTGAGGGAAAGAATTGAGTAACCCCATGTTGCATAGATTTTTAATATATGAGTCTACAATATACTAACTTTTTAATGCTGTATGCTGTTTTTCAAATGTATTTTTGGGAAGCTCTCTTTTTAAGAAGAGCTTTTTGATGACTCAGTAAACCATAGCCGTGGAAGTAATTTGGAAAATACTAAATAAGATAATCTTGAGGCTACTAGGAAGTGGAACTAAAGCCAGTTTTGGTTTACAACCAATCTCCAGTTATTACACAAATAATCTTCACACAGATTGAGTTTCTGCTTTATTAATAATATCTACTTTCTTACTTCCTAATACTTTTTAGAACTTACTTCTTTCAAAAATACAGAATATCCATCAGGATAATATCATTAATTATTATAGACTGTGGTGTCTGAAGATAGTCCTGCATTTCAAGTTCTCTTGTCTTAATTTTAAAATAAATCATGACTTTCCCTAGAAAAAAGACGTATCAGAATTTTATAGCTCATTATTCAAATTTTTTGCTTTCTGCAGATTTTTTAATTAATTTTGGTTTTCTTTTCATGGCCCTATGGTTTTTGGAACACACAAGACTCCATAGATTTTTTTAACTTATGAAGTTTTTCTAAAACTAAGTTATTTCTGTCAGTAAACTATACACTATGTGATATGCATGAAGTCCTGCAGGCCAGGAAATCTTCATGAGTTACTGCAATGGCAGCATGATAAACAGATCTCTCATAAATGGCTTCAACTTTATAACTCAAATTTTTTGTGGGAAAATGATACCTGCTCTATCTATCTTGCAGGAATGTCAGAAAATAAAAATGAAAATAATGTAGGATATATGAAAGTGTTTTGTAAATTACAAAGGCTATAAAGACAAGAAACTTCAATAGTGATAATGATCATGAGTCCCAACTGGACCTGATTGTTTCTGGAAAAGAGAATAGCTGATGAGCTAGCTAAAGACAAAACATTCTCTAGCTCAAATACAGATTGGGTCAATGTATATGTTTACTTTTAAAATGTAAGTTATTTTGTGAAGACACTAGAGGAGATAAGTAAATATTGATATTGATTTTCAGGAGATTTCTTAATATTTTAAAATCAGCTCTTCAGGAAACTATGATTATAAAAACAAATGAGAGTGGTGGGGTTTTTTTGTTTGTTTGTTTGTCTTTGCTTTATTTTTCAGCGGTTTTTCTTCTTATAACAAATCCCCAAAAAGTATTTTTTGAAGTTACTGTGTCATTCAAGGTAGAGTTATTTTAAGTGAAAATCTCTGAGGCACTGAAGAAAATATACTGAAAGTACCTCAATGATGAGAATGTTTCCTTCTTGGGAAAGTTATATAGTACTTTTAAAGGTTCAGGTCAGACTAAGCTTTTGCACGCTGTTTTGATTTTTATATAAATCCCAGACGTTTCAATCACAGCTGGATCTCTAAGGAAATAGTTAAGAAGAGCAAAATATAAACCAAGATAACATATAATTATTTTGGGTCCCATAGAAAGACCACAGTGTCATGCCACTGAATAAAATATTTTGAGGTTCACACGAACTACAAAAATTAAATATAATTAAGATAATTTTAATTGCTCAAAGTAAACATGTAATTCTGCTTTCTAAGATAAAAGGGTATAAAGATAAAAGAAAAAATTATTTAAAATCTATTTCTATTTTACTTAAAAGTATTTGTAATTAGGGTTTTAATGTAAAAAAACTCAGGATTTTTCCCTACCACCTGTGATCAGTGTCACTTAACAAAAATAGGATCCTGCTATATAAATATTTTATAACTTATTTGGCACATATTTTTGTGGGGATATTTTTATGTGCATGTAATAGTTATGCAGCATAACATTTAGTTTTTACAATCTATTGCATTCTAATAAAAACATTGAACATTTTAACCAATGCTTCTTTTGGGTCATTTAAGTGGTTTCGATTTTTTTTTTCCAAACACAAAAACTAATTTGAAAAACATCATTTAACTAATATCTTTGCACTTTAGACAATTATTTCTTTTGTTTGAAGTCCCAGACATGTAGTTGTTAAGCTACATCAAACTTCAGCATGCAAAATTGTACTACATATTTAAGAAATTGTAGCAATTTTCTATCCAATGAAAGCTAGATTTAACCATTACACAATGTACATGTACTTCAAAACATCATACATAGTATTGTACATGATAAATGCATGCATTTTTTCTGTCAATTGATAATAAACATACAATTTTTTTAAAGTATGCAAGAATGTACTCTTGCCCATCTTATTATCATTATTCAAGTATTAATGTGTTTTTTCCCTCTCCCAATCAAATATATAAGAGGTGTTATTGCATTAACTCATTCTCATTTATTTTATTGTAATGATATTAAACAAACATATTTTCACATTTTTATTGGCTATTCATTTTGTTTTATATGCAACATGTTAATTTCTTTTCCGCTTTTTCATATAATTTGTTCATATGTTTCTAATGGGGATATTACCACATTATAATTAATTAAACTTATTTTCTTACCTCGGTATTTTTTTACTCCTCTACATAACTAAATCACTGTCTTTGCATTGTGTACACCATTAAAAAGTAAATGTTGTTATTCTGAAAGTGTGAGGAGAGCTTTAGGGAATAAGAACAAGACCTTCAAAGGAGCCTTGGACTAACTAAAGGGAGATTATAATTGGAGCTAAGTGGCTCATGATAAGGTGAGAACATTGGTGTCCACATTTGGCTGAGAATCTGTGGAAGTGTGGGCTGCGCCCTCCTTATAGTAGAATTCATTGTGCCTGTTGCTGCATAGCTGATTCCTGGGCCTTCTGTAGCCCTGCTACTTCTAGGGACAGGTCCCAGAACCTGGATTTAATCCCTAGCTGTTTCTTGTGCCTCCTACTTTGAGGACCTCTGATTTGATTAACAATGGAATATTGATCCTTGGATATATTCAAGATATCATTTGAAGACATTTTACCTTTAGTGCCCCCTCCACTATTGTAGGGATGATTGTAGGAAAAGATTCTCCTTATATATTCAATACTTTAAAATGTTTAAATAACTCAATAAGTGTTACTATGTTTTTGTTAGATGAGAACTATATATCATCATTTTCCTTTGTGAGTAGGTTTTTATTAAGTCCAAAATTAATGCTCAATTTTATGAGATTCCATTGATTTACATTTCTGTAAACCCCGAAGTACAACAAAACCTTTGGGAAGCAGGGAAGAAATGATGATAAATGTCAGTACTCAAGTAACCTAACATAAAAGAATGTTAAAATGGGATACTCTCTAGTTGAACTGAGTGCTGCAAAGCTGAGAATAATATAGTAGATGTTGGAGTCTTATGTGAATGAAAGTTATATTTTTTGATTGCTTAATATATTGCTTAACTCTACTAAGACCTTTATATTTATTAGCCCCTTATATTATTTGATGAGGTAGAAGGCTAGTACTTGTTACTGCTCTCACTCACAGATTAAAATATCAGGCCTAGAGAGTTTTAGTAATTTCCTCATGATTATTTAGCTATTTGGTGGCAAAGTCAGGGTTTAAACCAAGTCCACTGGGCTCCAGGGTATGTGCTCTTCTTAGCTACCAAGACATACTAGGTACTTTATATCTTGAGAGATTATTAAATTTGTTACAATAGTACTAGACTTAAAGACAAAAGCAAATGTGTTTGAGTAGGCAGCAAGTTCACAGGGATGATAGTGACGATTTAATTGATGAAAAATATTTTCAGTTTTTTCAGGTCAGTGCCTCATGGGAAAATAGTGTGTGTATTTCTCTCTTGCCTTAAATAAGAAAGACGTTTAAAGGAAATTTCTTAGAGACTTGAACATATTTTCCTACCAGTGGGGGAGTTACAGAGATTTATATCTTATTTCACCAAAAGAAGTTAAAAGTCAAAAGACTATAGTGGCCAAGGGGCCCTTTATAAAAGGACCTAAATAAAAGGAATTTATTTAGAAAGTTATCTCTGACCCGTTTGCCATCCTGAAGGGACTTGCCCTGGAGAGTAGCCTGAACAGAAGTGACCCAGGCAACGTATAAGCAGCTCAGGTGGGACAAAGTGGCCTCTGGAAGAGGCATCAACTGTGGAAAGGGGAAGGTAATAAGGGAGATGACCTAGAGGAAGTGTCTCTTAGGGAACCACACATGTACCCCCTAAGAAGGAACTATAGACTAGACATTTGCTACACCTCTCCCAGCCATGGAAGCCTTCACTCATCTTGTCTCTCCCCTGGTTCTGACCCTTGATGGTTAGAAATAACGTGAAGAAGAAGAAAGGAAGCGAAATGATGAGAGAAGCAACATCTCCAAATACAGTGTTATCACACTGGGACTGGCCCAAGCTGGGGGGAGAGGGTTTTAAAAGTGTACAGTGAACTCTTTTAGTAACAAAGAACCTGATTCCTTCTTTGTGATTTAACTCAAAAGCAAAATGATTTGTTATTTATTTTTCCAAGGTGACAGGAGAAACTGAGAAACAGGAGGTGATTTTTCTTCCCAGAGTGGAGTGATCGCCTACAGAGCAGGGGAATAGGCAGCAAGACAACAGTCAGATTCTCTCTCTGGTTTTCAAACCTAGTAAAAGAACTATGATTCCTCTGTAGCACTGATGTTTTGTCCCAGTTAAAATTAGTATGTGTCGTTTGAAGTCCCTTTAACTGGTGCTAGCAATGGTGATTCCAATGATACCACTATAAGAGCCAGTCACCTATTGCACCAATGCATGGAGCAGGCTTAACACCCCTCCTAAAGATCTGAGATTCAAGTAGCTAATACATATGAATAGTGTGTAGCCGCTTGTTGGCATAGAGCAGCACTCATCAATGTTCATCTTTAGGAAAGAGGTGTTTTATTTCTGAAGAAACAAAACAATCTTCTCATGCCAAGTTTCCTGTATTTTAGGGACTGAAGAACTCAGGTATATGAAATTCATTTATGAGCACTGAGTAAAACTAGTAGATAGACTATAGCTGTTACACCACCTACTTTTGATCTGTCTCATTTCTATTTTCTATATAGAAGCATTGGACCACATTCCGAAATTACCCCTTCTTTAGAACCTTCTCTAACCTCCTTTGTAAAGGCTGAAGGCAGGTTCTGAGAAGATCTTTGGTTTGAAGCAACACAAAACTGAAATTGACTTTAGGCAGCATTTTTATAGAGAATTAGATTTAAAACGTTTGATATCTAAGTCTGCTTTATTCTAATTTAAAAGATAAATACCAAAATATTAAAATATCTTCAACACTATGGGAAGTCTCCCAGTAAATGTGGTTTTATATTTAGCACAATTTATTTTAAAACCAGAAAAGCTGCCCAAAGGACATTAAATTATTTTTATTTTAGAAGACAGATATTATTGAGAAATAGTAAAATATTAGCAGCCACCATAGGCAGGTCGTCATCACTGTTAAGAACAAAACATGAAGACCCGGTTATGCCTAATGTATACAAATGCCGGTTGAGAGAGAGATAGACCCCGTCACTGCCTAGCCATGTTTGCAGGCTGTAATCAGAAATGAGGGCTGAAGGAAACACTTAGCGCAAAACCAAATGCTCCAAGAAGGAGTCATCTGCTGAAGGGGAAATGATGGGAAAATGTTAAAGGAAATGTCAGAGGGAATTGCTTGACACTCAGAGCTTTACTTATGTACGATTCTTAAGGAAATTGTCTCTTTAGGAAATTGTGTTCTCAAAATGTCTTAAATATCGCTTCTCCACCTTTTGGCTAAGATCAAGTGTAGAATCTGTTCTTATCAGTTCAAAATGTCTTAAATAAAAAAATGGACATTAATAAGTATTCTATAGATTGGGCTTAGTATTCTCAGACACTGGAGAAATTGCTTTACCCGTCAAAGCTCCTCACCCTCCTGAAGAAGACTCAGAATTTTTCTGACTTTAGTTGAATTAAAGGGATTCTGGAGAGAGTCCCAAATAGAGTTTTCTATTTAAGCCTGAGAACGCAAAGGCTAAAGTAAGATTTTATCAAAACCTAATCAGGTAATTAAATGTAAATTCAAATGAAATAGTACATATAAAATGTATAATAAAACACTCTATAGGTAAGGTGGTATTAGGTAGATGACTGTTATGTGTAACAATGCCCACTTATTCATTGAGAACTTACTGAAATTAACTCAATGCTGTGTTCTGCCTAGAGGAATAAATAAGTCCTATCTTTCAAGGACCTGGAAGGCCACTAGCAGAAAGAAAATAACATATATAAGAACACATACATACACACGCACAGAATATGATGCAATGGGCAATTAAGTACTATATTATGTAATATAAGATTATAGGAGTTCAGAAAAGAAAAATCAGTAAGAATTGGAATACTGTAGAAAAAATTTCTGGGAAAAGGGCAACTTAAACTGGAACTTGGAAAAATATGTAAGATATTCAAAGCCAGTGATTGAAAGGAAGGACATTTTAAGAAAGTGCAATAGTGGCCTCAAGGGAGAGAAGAACAAGCAAATTGGAGTAGAGAACCAGTGTAATGTGGTAACTACAAACACAGGGTCAGCAGCGAGATTTACCCAGATTTGAGTCTCAGCTACATCATTTATTGATGTGGCATTAGGCATAATTTCATTATTCGGTACCACACATACATTGTCAGTAAAATGGGGATAAATTATCATATCCATTTCATGGGATTGTTTTAAGAATTAGTAGGTTAATATGTATAAATGACTTATGGTAGACCACAGTACTTACAAGCATTCAAGAAATGTTACCTATTATTACTATTATTTTTGTTGTTATTCAAGGACAGATGTAATTTTCTTAGTTAGAATGATGCCAAGTTATGTAACTGAAACCACCTTTACAAATTAGTTAAGGGGTACAAGGCCAGAACCATGGTAAGGGCCTAGCTAAAAATAAAGCACAGGTTCACCTAAAAATAATAACAGTAATTAGCCACTGTCACCCTGTCTGCTACTTGGGAGTCGCAGAACTGGTGGTCGTAAAGATTCTTGGCTTTCTTCATAGATGACCTCACCTTCTTGAAACTGGGGGATAGTTTCTGAGACACCTCCAGGTCCTACCTACATACCAGTGGATTGGCTGACTCACCCCCACTGGTGGCCCCACCAAGGAACCTGTGGTTTCACCCCAAACTTAGCTGGTTAGCAAACCTAATTGCCTAATATCTGGCCTGCTAAAAACTATCCTTAACCTTATTTCTTTGGGAGGTGGATTTGAGAAACTTCTCCCATCTACCCACTTATAGCTATGTGCAAATAAACTCTGTCTCTGCTCCAAACCCTGCCATCTCAGGATATTGGTTTACTCTTGGGCAGAGGGCAACTGGATCTGATTGGGCAGCAAGATAACAGCAAGTGCTTGTTACAGACTGAGTGACCAGTACCGGGCTCAATACTTTGCCTACATTTTCTCCTTTACTCCCAACAATGATGTTATGAGGAAACTTTCTCTCTTTTTAGAGATGAGGGGGACTGGGACTTTCAGAAGTCATTTTCTTTTCCTTCTTCCTTTCTTTCCTTTTTCCTTCCTTCCTTCCTTCCTTCCTTCCTTCCTTCCTTCCTTCCTTCCTTCCTTCCTTCCTTCCTTCCTTCCTCCCTCCCTCCCTCCCTCCCTCCCTTCCTTCCTTTCTTTCTTTCTTTCGTCTCATTGTATTGCCCTTGGTAGAGTGCTGTGGCATCACAGCTCACAGCAACCTCTGACTCCTGGCTTAGATGATTCTCTTGCCTCAGTCTTCCCCCTGCCATCCCAGTAGCTCGGCCTACAGGCACCTGCCACAACATCCAGCTATTTTTTGTTGCAGTTTGGCTGGGGCCGGGTTCCAACCCACTGCCCTTGGTATATGGGGCTAACACTCTACTCACTGAGCCACAGGCACTGCCAAGAAGCCGTTTTCTTAAGAATTCTGTAGCTGGTAAAGTACAGACAGAGATTTGCAGTCAGATCTGGCTTTACCCTCAGGGTTTTTCACTTTGGTATTAGAATACCTTAACTTAAACCTTAGAGGGCCCTGAAATTTACGCAGGGGTAATCTGTCTCAGAGACAAGTTTGCTTGACAGTTTGAAGCAAAAAGAGTGTTGATTCAGGAAAACCTGTAGGCTGTTGGAATACTCTTGGAAAGGTGAGTAAACAAACTTTCTGTCTATGTTGGCAGCATTGAGACCTCAGAGGGCAGTACCAGGGCACGAGATTTGATCACCAAAAAAGACAGACAAGGCTTTTATTCCATGCCCTGAAAGTGAAAGTAAGTATGCCTCTTGGTTGTGCAGCCCACCTGACTGAGAGTGTGGTAGCTTCTGGAGGGCTGACATTGAGAAATGGTACCAAAGGGTGGTCACTCCCTTCATTTAAGGCCCAGGCTAAGAGTATGCCATTTACCTGTATATTTTTTTACGAGGCTGGCTAGATCAATCTCCCATTGCCATCATGCAACTGGTGGTTAACTTTCCTGTTATGTTGTGTTGCATTTCCCTTGCCTCTTGAGAGCTTTTGCTCGCATGTTTTGAGCTGCTTGCTGTACAGAAAAGTCACTTAAGAAAGAACAAAGTAGTCTCAGAAGGCAATGATTGATCCTTATGCAGTTGAGAATTCTATGCTTTGTCTCCTTAGACCCTTTACAAACAAGTAGTAGAAATAAACGTCACGGCTAATACAGTTTTGCAATATAAAAGGTTTTTACAGGGAAAATGCTACTAAGAGTAAGCTGTATATATAAAGCAAAGATAAATCATAATGGAGTGGTAATTTCACAATTTATATTGTGTCTCTCCCTGGGGAACTCCAAGTGCTCTAAAGACACTGTCTCATTACTATTTTAAGTACCTTTGGGAACTAGGCAGAAAAAATCATTTTCTCTAATTTTTGTCTAAGAACTTAAGTCATCAGAAATTTATGCAACTTGTCAGTACATACAAGTAGATATTCCTTTTCACAAAAAAAGGATTGGATTATTTTAGTGATTTGGCTGATTGTCTCATAACATTAGTCACTAAATTCAAGAGAGAACAAAACTGATGTCCCCAACTAAAAAAATAAACAACAAAAATACCCTATTTCAACACATATTTTGGCAACACTTTATAGGCTTGTTTGAACCTAATAAATGTAGCTGGGAATAAAATGTATTCTTCAGACTTTATTTGCTCCAGTAAACCAACACTTTATTATTTGAAAGTTATTGACAAGAAAGATGATATTTTTATTTTTGTTTTACTTTTTTTCTTTCAGGTTACAACCAGGACAAAATATTTGACTTTGTTAGGTAGAATCCCTCTTATAGTTATGACTCGCACTCGAAAGGTGCCAAACACTCCCACACCATGCTCATTCAGTTGGAGCATTTCACCTCCTCTTCTCTCCCCCTCCTTTGTTCCTGTTCCCCCCAACTTGAATTGAAATGAGTTTTTTCCTCCTATGTGGGCATGCATTGGATCATCTACTGGTTTCATACTAGAATTGAGTACATTGGATAATTGTTTTTTTTTATTTTTGTGATACTTTACCAAGAAGAATGTGTTTCAACTCCATCTACATTAATCCAAACATGTGAAGTCACTGTCTTTTTTATGGCTGAATAGTATTCCATGGTGTGCATATGCCACAATTTGTTAATCCATTCCTGATTTGATGGGCATTTAGATTGTTTCCATGTCTTTGTAAATTGAGCTTCAATCTAGAGCAGGCGTCCTCAAACTTTTTAAACAGGGGGCCAATTCACTGTCCCATTGGAGAGCCAGACTATAGTTTAAAAAAAAAAACTATGAACAAATTCCTATGCACACTGCACATATCTTATTTTGAAGTAAAAAACAAAATGGGAACAAATACAATTCACACCAACACATGTGGCCCACGGGCCATAGTTTGAGTACCCCTGATCTAGAGCATATGTCCTTATGAAATAATGATTTTTTTTTTTCTTCTATGAAGATGCCTAGTAGTGGGATTGTGGTATCACATGGGAGATCTAATTTGAGTTCTTTGAGGATTCTCCGTACTTCTTTCCAAAGAGGCTGAATGAGTTTGCAGTCCCACCAACAGTGTGAAAGTGTTCCCTTCTCTCCACATTCACACCAGCATCTGTGGCTTTGTGACTTTGTGATGTGGCCTAATCTTATTAGGATTAGGTGATATCTCAGGGTGGTTTTCATTTGTATTTCTGATAATTAGGAATGATGAACATTTTTTCATACATTTATTAGCCATTTGTCTATCTTCCTCAGAGAAGATTCTGTTCCTGTTCCTTGCCCAATGATAAATGGGTTTGTTAGCTCTTTTTTTGTTGATTAATTTGATTTCTCTATAGATCCTAGTTATCAAGCCTTTGTCACATTTGTAATATGCAAATATCCTTTCCCATTCTGAAGGTTGTCTCTTTGGTCTGGTTGTTCTATCCTTAAGCTGTACAGAAGGTTTTCAGTTTAATGAAGTTGTTATTTTTGTTGTTCCAGTTGCCACGGAAGTCTTTTTTTTTTTAATGTATATATTATTTATTTATTTATTTACTTTACATAGATACCTTGCATAAAGCTTAAGTCAGATCTTTTGGCATGCCCATTACCAGAATAATGTTCACTGTATCCAACAGGTAAGTTTTTATCCCACACTCCCTCCCAGCCTCCCCTTCCTGATTTTCAATGTCTTTCATATCTCCTGTGCCCATGTCTATCCATGGTTTAGTTCCCAGTTAGTGAGAACATGTGGTGATTGGTTTTCCATTCTTAAGATACTTCACTTAGGATAATGATCTCCAGTTCCATCCAAGTTGATGCAAATGACATTGTTTCATTTCTTTGTATGGCTAAGTAGTACTCCATAGAATATATACACCATATTTTCCTTATCTACTCATAATTGATGGGCACTTAGGTTGATTCATAGTTTTGCAATTGTGATTTGTGCTGCAATAAACATTTAAGTGCAGGTATGGTTTTTATAAAATGACTTGTTTTCATTTAGGTAGATACCTAGTAGTGGGATTGCTGAAACAAATGGTTAGATCTACATTTATTTCTTTCAGGAATCTCCATGCTGTTTCCCACAGAGGTTGTACTAAATTGTAGTCCTATCAACAGTGTGTAAGTGTTTCATTCTTTTTTTTTTTTTTTTTTTTTTTGAGACAGAGCCTCAAGCTGTCACACTGGAGAGAGTGCTATTTGATCCTATAATTTCTTTACTAGGTATATACCCAGAAGACCAAAAATCACATTATAGCAAAGACATTTGTACCAGATTGTTCATTGCTGCCCAATTCATAACTGCTAAGTCATGGAAGTCTTTTTCATAAAATCTTTCCCCAGGCTAAAATCCTGAAGAGTTTTCTCACATTTTCTTCTAGGATTTTTTTTATTTTTTATATTTTTTTTATTATTTTTTAAATGACTTTATCAAATCATAATTGTGTACATTGGTGCAATCATGGGGCACAATGTGCTTACTTCATATACAATCAGAAATATTTTGATCATACTGTTAGAGATAGCCTTCATGGCATTTTCTTAATCACTATATGAATACATTGATATTCTACATTTAATAAGTTTCACCAGTACCCTGCAAAGATGCACCGTGATCCCACCAATTGCCCTCCCTCCACCCATCCTGCCCCCTCCTCTCCCCTCCTTTTCCCACTTCCCTGTATTCTTGTGCTATAATTGGGTTTTAGCCTTCATATGCAAGCTATAAATTAGCTTCATATTAGGGATGAGTACATTGGATACTTTTTCTTCCATTCTTGAGATACTTTGCTAAGAAGAATATGTTCCAGCTCCATCCATGTAAACACAAAAGAGGTAAAGTCTCCATCTTTCTTTAAGG